>JARFIX010000507.1:0-56022 GCA_036346125.1 Lycocerus yunnanus | reverse complement strand
AGTTATGGCGTTTTCAGGAACACACCATGTGAGAACCAAAATTATAATCAACGGAAACCAATAGAACAAGTGTCACATTTCAAATATCTCGGATGCGATACAAGCTACAACTATGACAATGATATAAACGAAAAATTACATAAATACCAATATATTTGCGGAACAATTAATAGAACCTTGAGGAATAAGACCAGAAAGGACACGCTTTTGAAATTTTATAAGACGATGGCAACTCCGGTTCTCACATATGGATGCGAATCTTGGGTTCCCCTGAAAAAAGATAAATCCAAAATCCAGGCCACCGAAATGAAATTCCTACGAAGAGTGAAAGGATGTTCTATACGAGATCAAATAAGAAACACCGACATAAGGAAAGAGCTAAACATCTACGACATCAATGAAAAAATTCAAGAATATAGAAGCAAATGGAAAGAACATGTGAACAGAATGAACAAAGAAAGAATACCAAAACAAATTCTTAGATACGAACCACATGGAAAAAGAAATGTTGGGCGCCCGAGACAAAGATGGAAGAAGTATGAAGTCGGAACAGGGTAACAAAGCCTAATTCATGAAGTGCAGAAGAAGAAGAAGACATCATAAGTAACAGTTTACAGTTGTTAAACATCGGTAGAAGAGAAACGAAACTCTAAAACACAACATAGCTCAGCCTACTTTATTTTGTTGGAATTCTCTTGTGAAGGTATAATACAACTTTGAATTTAACCAAAACTTGAATAATGTGAATTGAGCCAATCAGTGCAATTCACTTCGTAATAATTGTCGACAGTGTTGGTGTGGCATCAAGATTTACTCTTCAATAGAAATAACTTTTTTTGTTCGCAAACCAACATTAACATGACTTTTATTATTGCCGTATTTTATTTTTTAAACCGTAAATTTATTATGGTATTCCACCAGAATACCCGGAGAAGTTTGGTAATTTAAAGTGGTATCAATTTTGCCTTACGGAAGTTTTGCTTTTGGCAAAATTAACACTTTGGACAAGAGAAAATTCTTTGTAATATTTAAAGAAAATAAATGTATGTAATTTAAAAAAAATAATAATAAAAATTACGATTTTACTTTATTACTTATGTATGTCATATAAATATATTTATAATCTCATATTTAGTTTTATAATTGTAGCAATTCCTTTCAGAATGACATAATGAACTTTATTATAAACATATTACTTGCTTGCATTATGTAAAACTTAGTCAGTCGAGTCAAGACACTGAAGTATAAAACATTATTCTAATAAACGTAACTTTTCGTTATGTAATTTTCATCATTTCGTCAACTCACTATAAATTTTGGAATCGCATTGTATGACATTTTAGTAACTTTAGTTTTCACTAATGGTAGTGGTAATTAGGTCAGTTCTGGGTTTTTTGTCATGTCAATTTATTTTATTTTAGGTCATTGTTAATTTAATTGGTTCATAAATACTACACGTTCATTTTAGTTGTACAATCGGAGCAGATTGAGTAGTTTTAATTAGTACATGCTAAAGCAGATTGTTCAAAACAAAGATCAATAAAGTCAGTAATAATTGTAGCATCTCCATTTACAAAAAGCAAACCAATGATGCATATTTACCGTAACGATTAATAACTGAAATTCATAATTTAAATATTAATTTGTTCTTATGTTGAATTTTATACCTATTTACGATCCGAAGTACCAAAAATATAATTATAAAATCAAGTCAATATTGACACTATTTTAATTAATTAATAACCAACCTCGCAGATGACGATTTAGGTTTATTTCTATCTCAGCACTTTATTCGAATTCCCGTGAGGTTGATATTTAATAAATATTCAAACCTAATATACTTGTCTTTTATTTTTCTGGTAGGATCATTTGTGTTTTATTGAGATTCCGAAAAGGTTCATTGAAAGCATAAAGCTACGATATCTTAGTTTATTTTAAAATTACAATAATGGATTTCAAGGGGTCAACCGCTAGAGGAAATCGTGTACAATTAACTTCACACTTCACGTACTTCATCATAATTCTCCATACTTCTTTGTCCTTCATAGAATTCAGCAGTAATTAATCGATACTTTCAGTATCAGAGACTTTCAATTTCTGAGACTTACAGAAATACCAAAATTTGAGCACTGGAGGGTGTTCCACACCCCCCAGACCCCCCGGATTAAGTAGATTATTTTTATCAGAAGTAAACTGAAGACCTCCCGTTGCAGAGGCACTAGAGGGTGCTTCACTCCAGCCCCCCGGATCAAGTAGTTTATTTTTTATCAGAAGTAAACTGAACTCTCCTGTTCCATAGATCTATCTCCCAGGAGTACGGAATTTATAATTAGGTAGTTTATAATTAATTGTCAGATTACGAATTAAAGACATTTACTTGACCATAGCTAATTTTAATAAACTTGAGATATGCTTAAATATTTAATTCACTTTTAATAAAAATAAATTATTTAAACCGGGGGTCTGGGGTGTGGAACCCCCTCCAGTGCCTCTGCAACGGAGATCTTCATTTTACTTCTGATAAAAGTAAACTACTCGGTCTGGGGTTCTGCATGTTTTGCAATGTTCTTCATTCCAAAATTTGTGCACTGGAAGGTGTTCTACACCCCCCCTCCCCAGTACTTCATGTACTTCATTAGATGTGTACAAAAAACTTCACCAGCAGTTAACCCCTCGATGGATTTGTTTTGTATTGTCAAAACGATTAATGTTTGAATTTTTTAATTGTTATTTTATGGGTTTACTATTATTTAACTATGTCTATTTTGTCCGAGAACTAACAAGCACATTGACCAAATGTTAAAAATTTCAATTTATAATTCCGGTCGACTATATTTGTCTTTTTTTGCATTTCTAAACATTTCCAAAATTATTTAAAAAAATTTTTTAGATTAACGAAAACTTAAGGGAGATATACACCTAGCATGGTGAAAAATTCGATTTTGTTTTTACATTTTCTTGAAGCTTGAGGTCTTAAGAATATCTGGTAAAACGCCAAGTCAACATTTCGATAAATAAGCCTGGAATCCGGCGGCAAAACAAACTGACGGCAAAGTTTATAGATAAACTGAGCGTTTACTATAGCTAGCTATTCGCAGAAACTGTAATTCCAAGGATGACATGAAAAACTATATGGGCAACATTCTACCATTACGGCTCAACAGACAGCAACTCTTAAAATCATTTCTGTCTCGAAGACCAACTTATTTGGAAGATAGCTCCAAAACGATGAACAAGGAGGCGAAAATTGTTAACATTGCAGTATTTCTTGCAACATGCACATTCATCAATGGTGTCACCTCATTGTCGGAAGTCATAAACGTGTTAGGAATATCGGTCGGATCGGGAGCGCATTTGTACGCTGCCCAAGAAGACGAAACTCGCTTAGCAAAAGCCAAGCTGCAAGCGCAAGAACAGACGAAAGAAGGTCGAATAGGTCATCGACAACAAAATTTAGAAGTTATGAACATTCCGTCGACCGTAGAAGATTTACACTATGGGCCTGGTATCAATGATTCCATGTAAATTAACAAATTTCATGATTTATTCATTCTCAAATTTTCAAACGCGTTTTACTCAAAACTACGTTTTCAAATCGGTACCCAAAATTGCAAGAAAACCAATGAACCGATTGCATTGAATTTTTTTGTGGTTATTCTACACACCATTATCTAGTACTTGTCATAGGATTTTTTCTTTTCGTTACTTAGTTTTTGCTTTATAGGCAAAATAATTACTAATTCTTGGTCTAAAAATGACTTTTTATGTTCAAACGTCTCCTATTTTGTCATAAATCAATATTTTCAAAATCGGCTATGACAAGTACTAGATTATAGTATCTAATTTAATAATTTTTTTGTTTTGTTTTTCTCAGATGATTTTTGAAGAAACGCCAGTGGTTACCGTTAACGCAAATTTTTTTACGATGCTCCAAGGATCGTACAATATCCTTGTTTATTTTTGATATTTTTAAATAAAAAAATTATAAATATTCCTGAATGTGTATACTTATAGATAGTTAAACTCACAATCCAAAATTTCAAATAGTTTTCCTAGAAAAATTCACAAAATTACCTTTTTCCGGCTTCTAGGTGTATATCTCCTTAAATAAGATTTAAAACTTATTTTTCTAAACCGAAGGTTTGATATATTAATCTTCGATGTAGAGTTTATCGACCTTTTGTCTTTTAAAACAGTGCTTCGATTGACTCGCATAGAATTTTTGTTGTATGTATCTGAAAAGTATACAAAATTATTAATATTTTATATTACCAACTTTGTGTGCAACCAAAAAGTATATATACCTGTATATTGTAGTGTCGACAATTACTTTTAAGTCAGTTATAAAGCCAACTAAAAGCCTAAACTATTTCAAATTTAAATGTAACTTATCAGGAATCACTGTCGATTCAATTCCATCAGAAAAAGCCATATAAATACATTTGACTTCATCACGAACAGTCAATTTCAAATCACTGACCTGTTTCCCGAAAAGCCACATGAATGGACTCCGACCCTTTTCAAACAATTTAAGTGAAAGTGGTTACTGGAACTTTGCGTGTAAAAAAAGTAAACGACCAAACAGTCATCAAAATCAAGACAGCAGCACATCTGTATCTGCAATCAATTCATGTTTGTTTCCATTCCTTTTTAAAACATTCCAACCATCGCTTTAATTCTGAAACGGAATGATTTTCCAAACCAATATTTTCTCTCAAAATTGCTCCTGGAACATCTATGTGCTGTAGAGAAGGCATTTCTAATCTTAAACAATTCTTATCTTAGTCTTAAACTAAACAGTAAATAATATCAATGCAAATTTTTTGTTAGGTTACTTTAATTTTTTAATTATCTGTTAGAATGTCATTTTTTTCCGTAAAAACTTTACCATTTAGCAGGGAATTCTGGGGATAAATTTTAATCATGAATATTTTATTTATTTGAAATCTTTCAATTTTGGGGCTACATTTACCGCATCGAAATTAAAAGTAGATAATGTGTAAATCAAAATTTTAAGAAAACAGTTCAACATAAAATTCCCGATTATTCGAAGTTGGTCACTTGAAGAGTAGACGAAATAATGTTAGGTTAGCAGTCAACATCTGTCAAATTTGTGTCAAGTTTAAATTTCGCGTCCTTAACAATTTTGTTGTTTTTTTATAATTTTTAAAAAGTTTCTAAATTTATAAATAATTAAGGTAAGTGAAAAAGGAAGCCGATGCACTAATTTTACTACCCAAGAGGTAGAAGCATTAGTAGATACACATAAATATGTAATCGGTAAGAGTTTACATAAAATATTAAGTTTGTTGGATTATTTTGTATATAATTACTATTTTTATTTTTTAGAATGTTATTAATAAGATGCGGTAACCAACGGACAAAAAGGAAAGGAATGGCACAAAATTGCAAATTCTTTTAACTCCACCGTTGCTACCAGTCGAACATCGATAATGCTTCGAAATAAATGGGAGTCTTTAAAAAGAGCTTCCAAAAAAGAATATGCAAGCAGTGTTGTACTTGTTAGTTTTTCTATACATTATATATTATTAGTGTGTATACGTGGATAGTTTTAATAATTATTTTTCAGCATCTAAAGAAAATCAGGTAAATCCGTTACCATTACCAACACGTAGTAAGAATATGGCAACAACTTTACCTGATGCGGTTCGTATAAAAGGTTATTTATCGGTGTATTTAATAGTTAATTGTAATTTTTTTTAAAGCCGGCCATACCCAGCTGTTCATATGAAACATTTGCTGACATATCTGTGGTTGCAGTTGACGACAATTTACTAGAACTAAATTTTGCTGAACAAAACGAGATTTGTTCACTGTACCTACAATTTTTTATGTATTTGAAAATCGTTTGGTCATGAGAAGCTCCTGGCCACGATATTCTGAATTCGCAAGTCTGCATCACCAATTACTTGCACATTTCAAGAGAAGTAACCTTTCCGATTTCGAAAGTATTCTACATGATCTCCTCCCGGAGAGCGTAATCTTATGTGAGTGAACACTTTGAAATAATTAATTTAATAAAATTTATAAAAATTGCTTTTTAAGCTTAACTTTTCGATAATCTTTTACACTTTCGTGTTTTTGCTATCAAATTAATCATTTCCATATTGCTTTCATCTGAATGAAACTCTGCTATATTCATTTTTTTTAAATTACAATAATTGTAACTTGACTATGTGTAAACCGAGGGGTTAACCGCTGGTGAAGTTTTTTGTACACATCTAATGAAGTACATGAAGTACTGGGGAGGGGGGGTGTAGAACACCTTCCAGTGCACAGATTTTGGAATGAAGAACATTGCAGAACCCCAGACCGAGTAGTTTACTTTTTATCAGAAGTAAACTGAAGATCTCCCGTTGCAGAAGCACTGGAGGGTGTTCCACACCCCCCAGACCCCCCGGTTTAAATAATTTATTTTTTATTAAAAGTGAATTAAATATTTAAGCATATCTTAAGTTTATTAAAATTAGCTATGGCCAAGTAAATGTGTTTAATTCGTAATCTGACAATTAATTATAAACTACCTAATTATAAATTCCGTACTCCCTGTAGGTAGATCTCTGCAACAGGAGAGTTCAGTTTACTTCTGATAAAAATAATCTACTCAATCCGGGGGCTGGGGAGGGAGTGAAACACCCTCTAGTGCCTCTGCAACGGGAGATCTTTAGTTTACTTCTGATAAAAATAATCTACTCAATCCGGGGGGTCTGGGGGGTGTGGAACACCCTCCAGTGCTCAAATTTTGGTATTTCTGTAAGTCTCAGAAATTGAAAGTATCGATTAATTACTGCTGAATTCTATGAAGGACAAAGAAGTATGGAGAATTATGATGAAGTACGTGAAGTGTGAAGTTAATTGTACACGATTTCCTCTAGCGGTTGACCCCTTGGTGTAAACGTAAAATATTTAAGGCAAATTTAAGTTATTCATTAGTATAAAAAGTTATACCAAGGCCTCATCACGGTATAAACTATCCTAACCTTTATATTTTTTTGTGCTTATTCCGAGAATGTAAAACGCTTGCTTCTCACTTATTCGTAGAATGGCGTTATGCTTGGTATATACCACCATTATAAAATTGGCCATTACAATCAAATGAATTTTATATTAGTTTTCAAGTAGGTTGGTAGAAAATAAAAATACTTTTGTAAACGTCAAATATTATTATTTTACGACACCTCAGTTTAAGTGCATTTTTCCAAAATTATTTACATTTTTTGTATTCGTTTCATTGCCTCCTTATTAATGTTATGATGACCTTCAATGTTAAAACAACTTTTACAGATTCTTGTCAAACAAAATAATTGATGTTCAATTATTGTGTTCGTCGTAACGCGTTTCGGTTATTCCAACAATCTTCAAACCAACTAAAAACAGAACACAAGTAAACCTATTAAAAATATAAATCACATTGACAAGAAAATCTCACTTCTGATTTTAGCCAAGTTATTCTTCCACTAGTTACCACTTGCTCTGCCCTGCCGCTGATATTAGCTGTCGATAGGCTAGTATATTTTGGAAAATTTGACGTTGATGATTTTTAAATTAGTTTTTACAGCGAACGTATGGTCACAAGTTCACAACACAAGCAAACGATTTTTCTCAAGTGTGAGTTTTTAAATGCCCTCGTAACCTTTCTTTCTGAGCGGCTTTATAATCACAAATTTTACAAGCAAAAGGTTTATCCCCAGCGTGAGTTCTTAAATGTTTTATTAAACTCGTTTTATGAGCACATTTGTAATCACATATTTTACACGCAAACGGTTTTTCTCCAGTGTGGGTTTTGAAATGACTTAATAAATCTGATTTGAGTGCACATTTATATTCACAAATTTCACAACCAAACGGTTTCTCGCCGGTGTGAATTCTCATGATATGCTCGGTTAAATGTCCGTTTTGCGAACATTTGTACCCACAAATAGCACAAACAAACGGTTTCGCACCGGTGTGACTTCTTATATGCACCGTTAAATGTTCTTTACGTGAACATTTGTATTCGCAAAATTTACAAACAAATCGTTTCTCACCGGTGTGGGTTTTTAAATGCCTAGTTAAATGTCCTTTATGTAAAAATTTGTACCCACAAATAGCACAAACAAACGGTTTCGCACCGGTGTGACTTCTTATATGCACCGTTAAATGTTCTTTACGTGAACATTTGTACTGCAAAATTTACAAACAAATCGTTTCTCACCGGTGTGGGTTTTTAAATGCCTAGTTAAATGTCCTTTATGTAAAAATTTGTACTCACAAATTTCACAAACAAACTGTTTTTCACCGGTGTGAGTTTTTAAATGCTGTGTTAACCTTGATTTCCGTATACATTTGTAGTTACAAATTTCACAAACATACGGTTTCGCACTGCTGTGAGTTTTTAAATGCTCTACTAAAACATATTTACTTATAGTGATATATCCACAAACTGCACATTCAAATTTTCTTGTCGGTTTCTTCTGTGGTAATTCTTCGTCTTTAATGTCAATCGAATGATGCAATTCTTCGAGGTTAAATTTCTCGACTTCTGGTTTTATTTCATAATCGCTGCTTGAATTACATGGAATGTTCGAATCTGGACCCATATTGGCCATAATTTGTTACTCTTCTGAAGGGTTAACTTGAGTCATATCTGTAGGAGATCGTGTTAGGAGAAATTAATGGTGCATTATGATGCAATTATAATTACTCACCTTGGGTAGCACATTCCACGTTAAAGACCGATATTTGTAAATTCTAAAGTTAAAAAGACTCAGATAACAGAAAATTCTATAATATAACCAATTTGAACTAACTTGAGTGAAGAAAACATTACTGTAGCACTACAACTGGAGAATAGTGACAGTCGTCCATTTTAAATTTAGAAACATGTCACTAATTCCAATTTTTGCTAGCGCCATCTTCCGACGATTTATTTAAAATAACCATAAAATTGGTACCACAGTAAGACAAGTAAAAATATTGATTATTTATTAGGTTAGATTGTTAATTTGTTGATTAATTGGTATAAAGGGTAAACAGTAAAGTGAATAAATTTGGTGTAATTTAATGTGTGTGACGAACTTGAACTAACCATTGAGTTTGTGATGATATTGAACGATAATTTTAATTTGGTGCGACATAAAAAATTATTATTAGTTTATATTACCAACTTTGTGTACAACCACAGAGTATATAGCTAAACCTATATATTGTAGCAAGTTGGGGCACGTGCCCCCCCCCCCTTCCACCGATATGTTAAAAAATTATTTTTGAAAGTAAAAAATTAGAATTTTGAAATTAAATAGGTGTAGGTATTTTCAAGTTTGAAAATTTTTACCCCCTCCACCCCAATGAAATCCTGGCTTAATACTGAAATCCATAAGTTTTCAAATTTATCTATCAGTTTGATTGTACCTGGGGGGTGCTCCACACCCCCCAGACCCCCCGGTCACTAAAAGTATGGTTTATAATTTGGGCTAATTAGGATATTAGTTCTTGAGTGAGACTTGTTAAACTTAGGTTTAATTAGTTTCTCTCGAGATTTTTTCTAGATCGGTTATGCTGATATCTACAATTTATTTCTAAAAAAAAATAAACTGCACAAACCGGGGGGTCTGGGGGGCGTGGAACGCCCTCCAGTGCCTCACTGTCGAAAGACAAAGCATTCAATGTTTACAGATTATGAGTAGGGTTTATTATAGCACTTTGATTTTCTTGAGAACGATGCCATAATTATTATCCCGGGGAATTCATAATCCTCTCTTCCCTAGATTCTCGGTCACTACTTTATATTTCTTGTGCTAAAAACTTTCACTATTAATCGGTTAATACTGAAGACCATAAGTTTGCAAATTTATCTATCACAGTTTGATTGTACCTGGGGGGTGCTCCACACCCCCCAGACCCCGGTCTCTAAAATTATGGTTTATAATTTGGGCTAATTGGGATATTAGTTACTTGAGTGTGACTTGTTAAACTTAGTATCAATTAGTTTTTCTAGAGATTTTTTCTAGATCGGTTATGCTGATATCTTCAATTTATTTCTAATAAAAAAAAACTGCACAAACCGGGGGGTCTGGGGGGCGTGGAACGCCCTCCAGTGCCTCACTGTCGAAAGACAAAGCATTCAATGTTTACAGATTATGAGTACGGTTTATTATAGCGCTTTGATTTTCTTGAGAACGATGCCATAATTATTATCCGGGAATTCATAATCCTCTCTCCCTAGATTCTCGGTCACTGCTTTATATTTCTTGTGCTAAAAACTTTCACTATTAATCGCTTAATACTGAAGACCATAAGTTTGCAAATTTATCCATCACAGTTTGATTGTACCTGGGGTTCCCAACCGCGAAGTTCACGGTAAAACGGTAATTGTTTAGTACGTATTGATAACTATATCAAAGAAATATTGGATCGGAACATATTAATTTTTTCTAGGTTAGTAAAACTTCAATTCAACTAAATCCAAACCACCGAGAAACCAACGAAGGCCCGAGAAAAATAATAATGTATAAAGAAGAAATTAAATCAATTATAAAGTACACGGGAAAAGTATTTAAATAAGAAAAGAACGGGAGTAACCGGAAAAGGAATACATAATAATTAATTTAAATCAAATATAGGACTTTAATAAACGCGATGAGAATGTGAAGAAAATTATTTGGAATTAATTTAATAGCAATGAAAGATTAAAGTAATTTGGGGCATTTTTACAAGAAAGAAACGGTTTTAAAGCAAGTTGGAAAATTTTGCAATTATTCGATTTATTAATTTGGTAATTATTTCATAAAAAATAAGTAATAAATACAAATTTCCACAATTTTTAAATGTTCTAAATCGCTTGTGGTTAAATTTCACAAACCCCCAAATTAAAATCTTATGTTAAAGGTTATAATATGATTCAATTAAGAATAAAAATCCCTCAATTTAAAATTTAATTAACTTGTGCTAGTTAGTTTTTATTACCTAGGAAATTTAAATCTTATGGTACGGAAGTTTTTAATAGCTTTAAATTTTCTAATCAGTTCCTTTATATAAATGAAGAATATTCAGATTATTTTCCTTGCTTGTTAAAATTAATTTTTCCACCTAATGGTTTAACGAACTACAAACTCGTTAACTTCGCTTTTTGAATTAAAACAGGTAATTTATTTAAATTTGAACTTTACAAAAGGAAAAGTACTCAAATTTCACTAATTATTCACAATTTCCTTGAGTAATTTCAAATTCATTGTAATAGAATTTTTAAAAAATAAGTAGGAAAATTTTTTAAATTCGTAATAAAAAAATTACTAATAAATTTCAAGGAACTTGTAATACACAAATTTACTTAAATTAAAAATTTTCTAAATTATACGATTAAATAAATTTACTTACGAAATTGCTTAATGTTTGGGAAATAAAAATATAAAAAAAATAAAATAGTGCAAACTCTTTTTTTAAACATTGGATTGCTTAAATTGCAAAATTTAATTATTTACATATTAAAAATTTTAAAATTTTCAATTTAAAACAAATTTCATTGAAATTTCTAAATTTCAAATTTTATAATTACAAGTCAAAGCACGCTCACAAGGCGAAAAATTTCAAAATTTAAATGTTTGAACAACAATAAAAAATCGGTTTGTAACCATTTCTTTTATTTGTAAATGCATTTACATTTACGAAATGTTGTATATGACTCAAGTTTGTAAGCCGAATTAAATTATCAGGGAAATTTTGCACTTGCATCAAATGGTTAAAATAAAAAGTTTAAAATTAACATTAAACTTTGTCAATTTGCGATACAGGTAACAAAACATATTTGAAGATTTATAAAATCAAAGAAAAATGTCAAATTGTAAAAAATTATTTGGAATCACATTTAAAAATTTAACACTGGAAAACTTTGTTTAAAATGTAAAAAACAAAAATTTTAAAATCTTTAAATATTTAAAAACGTACAAGGCGAAAATTTTTGTCAAATTTTACAAAAGTTTCAACTTTAAAATGCATTTAAAATTCACCCGGGAAAACCATTTGTCAATTGAATAAATGTTCCAAAATAAATTTTATGAAATGCATTTAAAAATCCGCAATTTAAAATCAACTGAAAATTCTTTGTTTACACTTGCATTACAAAATCTTAAAAATAAATAATTGTACCAGTTGAAGTAACAAATTCAGAAATAATTAAGCTTTAAGTTCAAATTGACAAAATTAATAATTATTAATCACTTTTATAAATTGGTAAAAATTCAAAAATTAAAAACGCGTTTTTTTTGTAAATTGTATTAAACAAAATTCTGTTCAATAATTAATTATTTAATATATCAAAAAAAAACGTTTTTCCCTTCGAAAAAATGTTAAAAGTATTTTTAAAATAGAAATAAAATTTTCAAGCACAAATGAAAATCCAAAATTTATAGGAAAATCAACACAAACCGAAATAAACTAAAATCATACAAAATTTAAGAATCATATAATAAGGGAAAAACCAAAACTGATAGAATTGAATTTAGAAATTTAAAAAATACGTTAAAATGGATCGAAAAAAAAAACAAAGAAATTGGACAGTAACAAATAGGAAAAAGATTCTAACAATTAATAAGATGGAAAATGTTAAAAACGAAAATAAAATTGGATGAATATAGATGGAAAGAAAAATGGAAAAGACATGGAAGAGACAAAATCAAGAAAAAAATGGAAAATGGAAGGCGACAAAAATAATCGAACACGCCAATAACAAATGTAACAGAAGGAAAGGAAGAATTTAAACCAGGATTGTATTCGGGGGATTAAAATTGATTAAAAATTTCAAATAGAATTTAAATTAATCATAAACCAAAATTTAAAAACTTAGTAATATTAATTTGCGGGTTAATTGGTCAATAAATCTAAACCCTAAAAATTTTTAAAAAATTATTTTTAATTTTTAAAATTTAAAAAATTAATTTCCGCCCGGAATTTAATTAAATTAAATTTAATGCTACTTTATATTTTGCTTTGGATTAAATGAAGAAAAATTCTTGAATTTAAAAAATTTGTAATTAACAATATAAATTATAAATTTATTTATTGTAAAATTTTTTCATAGTTTTTTTACAATTTGTTGAGAAATAAAAATAAATTTCCTTCTTTTAAAAAATTATATGTAAGCCGGATTAAAAATTCTAATAAACTTTGCCTTAAAAATGTATACAAAATTTGTATTAACAATTTTGTTTTAAAATAAAAAAAAATAAAGAATATAAAATTTTTTGGTTTTATTGTCCATTTTACTTAAAATGTCGAATTTAGTTTTGACAATCTATTTGTTAATATAGTTGAAAAAGTTCAGATCTAATCACATTGAGTTAAAAATTAAGCCTCATAAAAAATTAACAACGTTGTAATAACTGGAATTTATAATTAAAAAATTGGTAAATTTAAAATTCATCAAGACCAAATTTTTATTTCAAGATTACGAATTTAAGAAAATAATAAAAATTTGTAATAATTCAAGTTTATTCATCCTTTTGAAGGAATTATAAGTTCATAATTTTAAATCGAATGCTTTAAATTTAATGAAGGTTAAATTCATAAAATTACATATCTTAAGAAAAATTTAAAATAAAAAAATTTAAATTTACCAAAAACTGTACCCAAAACTACCATACATAAATATTTTCGTCCTGATGCGTAAATAACGAACCGAAACAGTACAACTAATTTAATTAAGTTACTTTAATTTGAATAGTTTCTCAAGGGTACCTTAAGGATTTTTATTGATTAAATTTTAGGAATAAATCTTTTCATAGTCTAATAGTTTTAAGAATTTACCTTATTAAATATCGCCGCTAGGAAGTACTGGAAATTAAAATTATAAATTAAATTCGCACGATTAGAATTAAAACAATTTAGACGTAATTATAATCTAAAGAATCAAATTCGAATTGCTTTAAAAGTAAATTTTAAAAAGTTGTAAATTTCCGTCCAACTGTGGCTTTTTAATAATGATAAAATAAACTTGGCTCATTTGAAAAATTCCTATTCCTTTTTTGAATTGTGCTAAAGTTCAACAAATAATTGACAAACTCCAATTACCCGGTGGAACTTTTTTTTAATTTGAAACAAAGTTATGAAAATAATTTACAAAATTTTTATAAAACCCGTAAACCTTTTTTTAATTTTTAATTCACTCAAATTTTCAATTAAAATAAATTAAAATTTTCATTTTTAATTTTTTAAAATATGTACAAAATTTTTTAAAAAATTTAAGTTGGGTCTCTAAATTGTAAAAAAGAACTTCATAAATAAAATCCAAAACAAACCAGAAAGTTTTAGAAAACTAACTATAACGTTTACTTATTGATGAATAAAAAATTAAAAAACTTCATTAACCTCAACGTAGAATTTTTCGAATACATTTTAGGAAGCCAACAAATAATAAAAAAGAAAACAATTTAAATTCAGATTTCATCCATTTAATTTTGTAAACAAAGGAACAAACTAAAATTCCAAATCATTTGTAATTCGAGACAATAAATAGAAAAGCAAAGGAAAAAACACAAAAACATATCTTAAAATTTAGAAATTTCAACCAAAAAATTTGGGTTTCAAAATCCAAGAAATTTAATTATAAACCAATTTGAACCAAATAATTTCAAAGTACTTCGAAGACCAGACGACCAAATTTTAAACGGAATCAAAACCAATATATTTCGAAATGGCTTGACATTGCCAGGAAATAATTATAAGAATACAATCCATTTTCAAAATGAATTATTGGTAGACAAAAACCTATCTTAAATTTTAAAGTCAAGGTTTAAAGATTTTTCCCTAAAAACTAAATCCTTTAAACAATAAAAATTAGTAAAATTTATGAAAAAAGAAGAAAAAACCAAAATTCAATTTGAAAAATCAAAAAAATGTTAATGAAGACATTAAGTTAACAAAAGATAAAACAATTATCAAGGAAGGAAAAATTAGGCCAAAGTAGATTTAAAGAAAAGCCTTAAAACTTAGTTGCCAAGAAAGGAAGTTTAAGTTAAAAATTTAAATTTTAAACATTGGAAAAATTATAACCAATAGTAGCAATTATTTTGAATTTTAAGGTAAATTAAAATTTTAATTAATAAAATCACTTAATAATTAATTAAAATTATAATTGACTTCAAATTGCGAACATGTTAGTTTAAATTTATAAAAATACCTTTTTGGAAAAATTAAAACTATTGTAGCGAATTTTATTTGAAAATTATTTTTACAGAAAATTCCAAATTTTAAAGGAAATTTAAAGTTTTTAAAATGTTGGAAATTTTTTTGTAATTTAATTTAGTACAAAATTTTTAATAAATTTAAAAAATAAATTGTAGAATTTTTAATTTAATAAAATTTTATAAAAAATTTAAAACTGTTTATATAAATTAATTAAATTTAATTTGGTATTTAAAAAATTAAAAGATAACTTAATAATTTTAAAAACTTTATCCGATTATAAATTGGATGGGTTAAAATTTGATTAGTTCATAAATTAATTAATTTTGTATTTAATTTCGTTTAACTTTTTTTATTTAAAGTTAAATTTATATTAATTATAAATAAGGGATAATTACACCGGGTATTAAATTGTAATAAAAATTTTAAAAGATTCATAAATTACAGTTAAATTTGATTACCTCACAAAATTTTATTAAATAAGTAAAGAAAAAAATAAAAAAGTCTTTAATTTCTTTACAAAACCAAAATATTTTTAAAAATAAAAAGAACATAAAATTTAAGTTTATGAATTTTATTTTAATGAATAAATTTATAAAATAATATATTAATTTTAAAAATTCCTTAATCCAGGAAATTTTGGAAATTTACCAAGGTTCATTAAAATTACGGATATTTATTTATTTAAAATTAACAATAAGTTATTTCAGGCATAAATTTAAGTTAATCTTAAACATACTACCAAATTTTTTTAGTTTATAAATTGCATTTAAATAACCCGAAAACTTCAAGATCAAACTTCAATTAAAGAATAATTTTTCATGAAATTCCACAAATTTCCCCGGATCATATAGAACTTGAATAACAAAAACTTTAATTTATAAAGATGGCTTCCACTTTCTATTTTAAGTTGAATTTTTAAAAAATAATCTCTTTAAAGGTTTATCAATATTTATTAGAATAATTATTCGAATTGAAAAGGGTTCTAACTTAAGGTCAATTTAAAAATATTAATTAAATTAGGACTTTAAAACTACTTGCAAACAGGAATATAAACTTTAAAGAAATAGTTTCCTGTTAATACCAAATTTAAAAAGGGTTTTAAAAATATTCTTAAGATTCAAACTTAAAAGTAATATTTGGGCGATGTTTTGAATGTTCACAATAATTGTAATTTAAATGTTTATTCCATTAGGGATTTCAAGAAATTACATTTAAACCTATGGTAAAGGAATTAAAACCTTTTGAACTTTTAGTTTTTTTATTTTTTAATTTCTAATTTTGGGGAAATACAAACTTAATTGGTTAACCAAATTGAATTAAATTCTGATAATTTTTTTTAATTTCAAAATTTGAGTTTAAATTTAGAAGAAAATTTCAAATATAATAACTTTGGTAAAAAAAAAATTGATTGTAAAGTTTATTTTGAAAACCTAATTTTTATGGTATCCTAAATCCAAGTAATTAGGGTAATAAATTTAATGGCACCAAAACAAATAGGTTTGAAAACTTTTAACTTACATATTGGAATCTTAAATAAAAAGGATTTTTAAAGAAACTATATTGAATTAATTGTTACCTATTAAGTTATAAGAGATATTTATCACTTTTACACTTGAAACTTAAAAAATTGAGCAAGGAGCGAAAATGATATTTCTTCAACAAACAATTAAATTATACTTTTAGTAAAATTTAAATATGGTCATGGACGGTTTTACCATGTTTTAAAACAATTCTTTTATGCCAATTTCAACGTATCAAAACTCAGTATAGTCTTGAAAACAAAATTGATGTTTTTAAATTAGTATTAGCATTTCTTATTTCCAAGCAAAAATTATTAATTATTTTATGTTTTATTTTTTCAACGGTTTATAAATAAATTTTCAAAAGGTTACAACAGATTGAGTATTTAATTTAAACATTTTTTAAATTTTTTAAAATTTAAGCAAAGTTTTCCAGTAAGAATTTTTACTTTATGCTTAATGCAAATATTTCAAACTTTTAAAAATTTTATTTAAAGTTTAATTTATAAAATAACAACAAATTTCACAAGTACCTAGAATATTATTAAAATTCTTTAATTTTGAATGATTTAATTATTTTTAAGAATGTAGTAAATTTTTGATGTTTTTCCAATTTAAATTTACCCTGTGATTTTATTTAATAAATTTTTATTCAAAATATTAATTTTAATATTTTTTACTTTGTTTTAAATCCAAAATTTTTAATTTTCCAAACAAAATTTAATTTAAACTTTTCCATTTTAATTATTAAAATAAGGTTTGCTATTAAAAGGTTTAATTTAACAGAAATTAGGTTTCACAATCTAAACTTCGACCATGTATACTTTTAATATAATTTAATATTTTTGATTTTACTTTGGTTAACAAAAGTAAAACATTAATTGAACCCAATTCATTTAATGCAAGTTATAGTTTCACTTTTAAAATTAAATTAAAATTTGATGAATATTTAAACCTTTCATTCAATTGACCTCCGGAATTAGTAATTAAAAATTTCAATCTTAAAACTATTGAAGATAAACATAAAAAGCAATTTAGGTCTTAATAATTTAGTTTTTTAACGAAAACGAATTTGGAAAAATTTTTTTATTTAGTTTTAATTTTTTAAAAATTAAAATCAAATTTTAAAAACGAAAAATTAAAAATTTTTAAATTGCCAAAATTTTATTTAAAAGAGGATTTAAATTTAAAAATTTAAATTTCTTTTTAAAAATAAAATAAAAAATTTTTAAACCCCGTGGTTTTTTAAAGGAGATTTACTAAAATTAAAAGGGGTTTTTTTTTTGAATTTTTAAATTTTTAAAAAAATTTCAAAATTTCAAATTTTTTATTTAAAAAATTTTTTAAAAAGTTTAAAAAATTCCGTTAAAATTTTGAAATTTTTTTTTTTAAGTAAAATTGTTTAAATTTTTAAAATTTTATTTTTATTTTCTTTAAATTTTTTTTTTTAAATTTAAAATTTCCAAATTTTTAAAATTTAATTTAAATAAAAGGTAATTTTTGGGTAAATTTTAAAACTTTAAAAATTATTTAAAAAATTTTTGAAATTTTTTAAAAAATAAATTTTAAATTTTTAATTTAAAAAAGGAAAAAAAAATTTTTGAACTTTTCCCCAATTCTTAAAAAGAAAAAATTTTATTTTAAAAAGGTTCCCCGGGAAAAAAATTTATTTATTTTAAAAATTAATTTTTAATTTTTTGTTTTTTAAATTTTAAATTTTTCAGGGATTTGGAAAACAAATTAACTTTCCATATTTAAAAAAAACCCCTTTTTTATTTTTCTTTTTAAAAATTTAATTAATTTTTTAAAAAAAACATTTCAAGGGAAAATTGTACAAATTTTAAAAAATTTTGAAAAAAAAAGGTTTGTTTCTTTTTAAAATTTAAAAAATTTTTGGAAAACCCACCCAAGCCCCCAAAAAAAATTTTTTAAAAAAAAACCCAATTTTTAAAAAAACGAAAGGTTTCCCGAAAAAAAATTTAAAAAAATTTAAATTGTAAACTTTTTAAAAAAGGGGTTTTCGTTTTTATAAAATTTTAACCCTTTTTGGATTTTTCAAATTTCTTTTAAATTTTAAATTTTTCCCTTTTAAATTTCAAATTCAAAAAAGGGCCCTGAATTAAAAAAGATCAAAAATTTTGGGGGTTTTAAAAAATTTTTTTTGTAATTTCAATAGAAATTTTAAAATTTCTAAGGCCCTTTGAAAAATTTTAGGGTTAAACCCTTTTTTTTTTTTAAATAAATATTTTAAATTTCGGATTGAAAGTAAATTTTTAATTTAATTTAATTTTTTTTTTTTTTCCCCAAAGAAATTTTTTAAAAAATTTTTTAAAAAAAATTTTTTCATGTGGAAAAATTTATTTTTTTAAATTTTTTTATTTTTTTAAATAAAAAATTTAAATTTTGAAAAATTTTTAAATTTTGGTTTTCTTTTTTCCAAAATTTAAAAAATTTTTAAAAAAAAATTTTAAAAAAAATAAATTTTTGGGTTCTGGTTTTTTAAAAAGTTTTTGGGCCCCTTTTTAAAAAAGGGGAAATTATTAAATTTGTTAGTTTAAAATTTTCCCAAAAACATTCCAATTCCCCAAAAAATTTGTTTTTATTAGTTTTTAAATTTTTAATTTTTTGGGTTTTAAACAAAATTTTAAAAAGGTATTTGGTTGGAAATTTTAAATTTTTTAAACAAAATTTTAAACCCATTTTAATAAATTTTTAAAAAAATTTTTTCTTTAATTTTTAAAGAAAAAATTTTTACCTTTTTCTTTTCAAAAAATTTTTTTCAAATTTTTGGCCCTTTTCCCAAAACCAAAATTTCCCAAAATTTTAAAAAAAAAAGTTCTTTAAAATTTTTTTAAAAAAAATTTAGGGGGTTTTTTTTAAAGCCCCCTTTTTTCCGAAAAACCAATTAGTTTTTCTTTTTAAAAATTAAACTTTGGATTTTTAAAATTTTTAAAACAAAATTTTCCCCCCTTTTTTTTAAATTTTTTCCCCTTTTTTTAAAATTTAAAAAAATTTTACCCTTAAAATTTTTATTAAATAAAAAAATTTTAAAATATTTTCAGAAATTTTTTTTCTTTATTTTTAATTAAATTTTTTGAAAGGGTTTTTTTTTCCAAAAAATTTTTTAATTTTAAAGGGTTTTTTTTTTTAAACAAATTTTAAAAAATTTGAAATTTTTTTTGGGGTTAATTTTTCAAATTTTAAGAAATTTTAAAAAAAATTTTTAAAATTTTTAAAATTCCTTTAAATTCCTTAAAGAAAAATTTGTAAATCAAAAAAAAGGTTTCTTTAAAATTCTTTAACCTTTTTTTTTTTTAAAAATAAATTTTAAAAAATTTTAAATTTTTTAAATAGAAAGCCATTAAAATTTGACGCATAAAACAAATTTACGAAGACATTTAAAAATTCACACTAGAGAGAAACCGTTTGCTTGTGAAATTTGTGATTATAAATGTGCGCATAAAGCAAATTTAAGAAAACATTTAAAAATTCACACCTAGAGAGAAACCGTTTGCTTGTGAAATTTGTGATTATAAATGTGCGCAGAAAACAAATTTAAGAAGTCATTTAAAACACATACCGGGGAGAAATCCTTTGCTTGTGAAATTTGCGATTATAAATGTGCGCAGAAAACAAATTTAAAAGGCATTTAAAAACACATACCGGGGAGAAATCTTTGCTTGTGAAAGTTTGCGATTATAAATGTAGTCTGAAATTAAGTCTTCAAACGCATTTAAAAACTCACACTGGAGACAAGCCGTTTGCTTGTAAAATTTGTGATTATAAATGTGCGCAGAAAGGAAATTTAAAAAGGCATTTAAAAGTCATGATGGCGTGAAATAGTTTGCTTGTGTTGTGAATTTGTGACAGTATTGAATTTGCTCTAAGATAAATTTAAAAAATTCATTTACACCGGTATGAAACTGCGTGCTTGTGACATTTGTGAATATGAATGTCCTAGAAGAGATAGGTATTTCAAAATGTTTATAAAAATAGACTCAAATTGTATTACCACGTAAACCACCTACACTACGAAACAATACCAATTGACAATTATTTTTTAGGTTGATGTTTGTAATCATGATATATACACTGCAAAAACAAATTCTAGCGCGAATAACATGCAATTTAATTACAGGCAACTCTTCTGTAATTTTAATGTTACATGGAAAACTAAAAAAACTGCAATTTTCTTGTGTAAAATAGTTAGGTAAAATCTCAGGCAATATTCTCTAAAATTAGAAAATTTGTTCTCATATGTTATGAAATTTACAGGTGCAATTCGGTAATTTTAGGAATACTATACATCAATATTTTTCGTTTTTCTTGAACTTACTCTATAGTTTTACAGTAAATATGAAAATTCATAGATACAGTTCAGTAAAATTACAGACACAGTTTTGTAATTTTAGGAGTCTTATTCTATAATTTTCCTTCTTTCTCTTAAATTTACTCTTTAATTTACATCATTTTTTGTAATAATTACAGAAACAATACTGTAATTTTAAGAGTAGTGTATTCTGATTTTGCTTATATTTTTGAATTTACTTTTTAATTTTAAGTTATTTCCGAAAGTTACAGGCAGAATTCTGTAATTTTATAAATACTGTACATTAATTTTTCTTTTTTCTTTTAAATTCACTGCGTAATATTACTTTATTCCTGAAATTTAGAATGTAAAAATACTGTTTTTTCAATTAGGTGTAGGTATAGTAATAAAAACATATAAAACTAAAATTATTTATTTGAACTTATACCTAAAAAACATGCGTAAAACAACCTAAAATAATGTTTAAAACTTAAAAGTACACATAAAAACTTTCTAAATCTTCACTACTGCAGGATCCTAAAAAATAAATATACCTATTAAGCATATAAAATAAAGATTTTGAAGAAAAAGAATTACCAAATCAAAATCTGCTAAATTTTTTATTAGCGCTATTACTTTTTTTTCGAGTTCGAAAAAGTTTGACTTTTTGTCCCTATGTCAGGGTGGCACTTTAAAAAGTATCTTTGAATAAATTCCCAAGTAGCAGAAACGGACTTTGGATACTTCATATTAAAATTGTAAAAACATGCATAGCACTGTTTTAAACAATTACAAAACGATGAAGTGCCGTTATTAATTTTAATTTTTTCTATAACAACATGATACTTTTTAAGTTCACCTGAAAATAATATTATTTATTTAAAGAATTGTTTAGTTTTTTATTTTACTTACCATCTCCAAAACACACAATACATGGACTTAAAGATTTTAATACCAGTTCTAGATTTTGTTCCTCCTAAAATAAGTGTAAGTTAGTGCAAAGTACCTAAAATTAAAAGTATTTAAATGAACATACATCAGTTAACGTATATAAAATGTCTTCAATGTTCTCTTTTAAAAGTATAAAAATTATTTTTAAGGCTTCGATACATTGTGTATCTTCGTCATTGGCCTTATTATGTACACTACTTTTCATCTTTTTCTTTAATTCGGCGTAACAAATAATTTTTTTAGATTTTTTTTTTTAATGTTAATTCTAATTCTAATTAATAAGTAACACAAAATTACAAAAATACCTACCCTTTAAAATTAATCGGCGAGAGTTAATTAACCGTGACTGCGAATTTTACCATTATTTTTGTAAATTATGATAGATAATGATGCTGTATAGACATAAAAAAAATAAAATTTGCGGACTGTCCACAAATTTGGTTAAAAAACGGCTTTAAAAATTAATTTGGAATGCAATTTTATCATTGGCTCTGGTGAACTATAACCCCGCCCATCGTAATTACAATGGGCTGTGACAACATTTAAAATACCAGAATTTCGTTTTTTACAACGAATTATGAAAGATAATGGTGTAATTAGCTAATAAAAAAATTAAAGTTGTGATCGGACAACAAATTTTCGAAAAAAAATCACTTTTTGTGTGAATTCATTTCTGAGGTGGTTGCACTGTCAAAACCTATTCTCCACGCCTCGCCCTCCGGGGCTCGTACGGGCTCGAACGGTTTTGACACGTGCTAAACTCATTAAAACATCCCTTAAGCGGCTCCAACTCGAAAAGTTTGAAAGTTGACGCGACGGATCTCAGAGGCGACCCACCACTAGTCACTGTCGACCCAGGCACAGCACCGACCCCAACAGAATGACCGCCATATGGGCAAGTTTACTACACAAAATACACTTACATGTATTTCTTATGGGAAAATTGCAATTTTCAAAATTAAATTGTGGCCTTATTACAAGTCCGATTAAGTTCATCCTGCCTTTAAAGTTCTTGTATTTTTCTGTTCTTTCGTTTGGTTGAACCATTTCTATAGGGAAAAGTGTACTTTCGAGTCACGTTTAATTAACTCTTGCCCATTAATCTGTTGTATAATTCTCCAGATTTGGCATCACTTGCATTTAATACAATCATTGTTTTTTTGTTCTCTGCGCATTCCAAATTTTAAATAGATATTTTCTGTTTCCATCATACAAATAAATGATTTTTAAATTTAATGTAATAAATTTCTACTTCAATAATTGGAGCTAAGATGTCATATATATTGCTACGCACGGTGTTATGCTCGACTTACCGTTACGTGACCTGTTTAATTTTACTTACTTCTCTGAAATAAAACTTCTCTACTCGCAATGAAACTTATTTAGATTTGAAGCTCAAACATTTATTTTGAATTTAAATACTGATGCTAAATTCTCGTACGTCTTATTTTAAAGCAATTTACCTTAAAAACAAACAAACAACTTAATTCTACCCTATGTTAGCTAATTTACACAAATTAAAGCTATTATTACCAAACTAAATATGTCTTTTATTTTTTTGCAATACCCTGTATTCTTCATGAATTTACTAATGTACAATTTGCGCATGGCACTAAGTACGTTGAACTTTACGATAATCGCACTTAAGATTGAAGCCCTGTAAGTCATCTGCGCCCACAAGTGAAATAGTTTTGTAGTTTGAAATTTTACCTTATTTGACGAACTGCAATTTAATCTGTTGATCGTTCTGCTTGCTTACTTTGAGTTTTCTTTCCTTAACCCCGCAATTCATCAGGTGAGTTTTTTCTTTTTTCATAACCAAAACCTCGTGTTGAGCTTTTTCTTGTAGGTCTATTCGTTTCTTTATTAAACCATCCCAACTCACTTTTAATCAATTCTCCGTCTACCATCAGCTTCTGGCCTTCCTCGTAAGTATTTTCTCTTTATTTTTAAAATTTTTCTCACTAATTTGTAATTTTAGATGCGGACCACAATTTAACATGTCGTCACCTCATCGCATCTCAGAGAGAGTCCTTTTTCAATTATTTTCCATGGCACACCAATTTATTTTCACTTTCGATTATTCATACAGGGTGTAACAAAGGTAATGCACGCAAATTTCACTTTTATAAAAAAGTTTCTCTTTTTCTTTAATCTATTGTTCACATTAAACATCTATGATCACCTAATTAATTTACAAAACTCTTACAACTATTCAAAATTATACTATTTACATCTATAATTAATTAAATTTTAGGTAGCTGTAAATTTTACATTTTTTTAAATTTCGATGTGACTCTGGCGCCATCTTTTAATAGTTTCGCTCAAATTTTTAATTATTTAAATTTAAATTCAAAATAACTTTTAATTAATTAATTTGACTCAAGGTTAGTATTGAATTCGTTCATTTACTTATAAAAAATTTTTATTTCAATTCATTTTAGGTGCACAAATTTGCCAAATGCCAAACAACTTGAATTTCCGATAACTAAGCGACTGATTAAAACTTTCGACGCTTCAACTCCTATTGTTACTGTACCAACTCATATTCTACACTGCAATTACAGTTTATAACACAGCTATATATATTATAATGGTAGACTAAAATTGGCAACTTTAAGTTTCTGGGCTTTTAGGGTAATACAAAAATTTACTGTCATTTTTAAATACTAAAAGAGGCTCATGAGAAAGTAACGTTTTATAGTGTACACACTGCACATTGGAACGATTTTCTTGAAAATAAGTCTTCATAAAGTCCTATTTTATAGTTATAAATAATAGAACCTTGTACTCCAATAAGAAAAAGTTCTGTGTATTCCATAGTTACTAAAATATGTGAAATTTTTAAAATATTTCAAGATCCATTGTGATCGTTTTTAGAACAACAAACAACGTGGTTTTCAGAATAGGTGGTTCCTTTATAAGTAACCTTTTTAGAAACTAAAAACGGTTTTTTAAAAGAGCAGTTCTTGAGAATTTCATCATTTATTATCGGTTGATAATGGTTCTCATTATAAGCAGTAACATTTTCTGCAATTATTTTATCGGAAAAATTATTAGTTGACCCATATGAGAACGATGCTTGTAATAATTGATGTTTCTCTGTCAAAGAAAACAATAGGGTAAGATGGGGTCAAACGGACATAGGGGCAAACGGACATTTTCTAAGAAAAAATGGGTAATTTCTTTCAGAAAAATCCCGAACTATTACCGCAGTAGTACTAGTGACGTTCACATTTAAGTTAACTAATAAGATAGTAATCTATTAAAATTTTTCCAATCTAAGGTATTATTACATGTTAAAAGTGAAAGGTGATAGAAAATGTAAGTAAAATAAACGTCGTTGTTATATTTTTGTTATAAATTATTTAGAATTTAAGTATTTTGGTAAAAATTTAAAACTTATAGGTTAGGTCAATTAAAACTACGTGTCTGTGGAATTGCTGAAACGTAATTTTATTGTCCTAATATTAATATTTATTTTGATTTTGAATTTATTAAAATGTTCCGAAACGAGGCAAACGGACATATTTTTTAGGGGCAAACGGACAGTACAGTATTTATGCTTTTTTAACATTTTTACAGAATAATGGTGCGGAACCGTATTAGAATCACAGGAGGTGCTCGGAGCCAACAAGATATGAATCTTGCAATTATTGCTGTAAGTAAAAATAAAATGGCCTTTAATTCAGCTGCTAAGTTGTATAGGGTTCCACGCAATACATTGAGAAGACGTAAAATGACAAAACATGAAAAATTTGGTCAGCATACTATTTTGTCTACAGAAATAGAATTTAGATTTAGTCAAACAAAAATTTTAATTTGGATGCAATTGGTTATGGGCTGACATATCTAGAACCCGGAGACTATGCTTATCGATTTGAAATTTTTTTTAAAAAATGGAATAAGATTAGCCATTTAATAATGAAACTGATGGGCAGATTATCTAGATCATTTTAAATCGGCATAAAAGTTGAGTATGCGTATTGCAGAGTCCTTATCATATTCTCGTGCTAAGGGGTTCAACCGAGATCAAGTAAATTCATTTTATACCATTTTAGAGGAGCTTATGATTAAGTTAGATGTAATGGATAAGCCAGAAAAATATTTAACTGCGACGAAACAGGGCTCCAGTTAATTTATAAACCAAAAAGGTCATTTCTGAAAGAGGAAAGAGGAGTGTACTCAGTCAAACTACAGGAGAAAAAGGCGAAACGGTTTCTATAATGGTTTGCGGTTCCGCGTCGGGTTATATTTTGCCACCTTTTGTAATTATGAAAGGTAAAAGATTTAAACCAGAGTTCGACGTTGGAATGCTCCTGGTACAAAAGTTGTATTATCAGAAAGTGGATACATGAAATGGGAACAATTTTCTTTGTTTATTGACCATTTCATTAAATTGAAACCACTAGGTGATGTGATGTAAACAAGAAAAGAAAACGTCTTATTTCTAAATATCAAGCGGTATCGCCTCGTGTTATCTATATAGTCCTGAAAATGTCACAAAGATACAGTCTACAAATTATCCAAACCTACGCACCGACTAGCACCGCAGAAGACGAAGATATAGAACAGTTCTACGAAGACATCACAAAAGCACAAACATCTGAGAAGTCCCACTTCTGCCTGATAATTGGAGATTTTAACGCTAAAATGGGGAAAAAAGTTCAAGACGTGAAGAGCATTGGTTCATTCGGTGTTGGAGAAAGAAATAGTCGTGGAGAAACACTGTTAAATTATTTACAGTGTGAAAATCTATACTGCATGAATTCCTATTTCAAAAAATCTCTAAAGAAAAAATGGACGTGGAAAAGTCCCGATGGGAAAACCAAGAATGAAATAGATTTTATAATATCAAACAAGAAAGAGATCGTAAAAGATGTATCGGTCTTAAATAGATTTCACACTGGAAGTGACCACAGATTGATTAGGGGAGCAATACGAATTGATACCAAACTAGAGAGAAGGAAATTAATTCAGAAGGGCCCATACCCAACAAGAGAGATCCTTGAACAAAACCAGCAAAAATTTCAAACTCTAAGTCGCGACTTAGACAAAAAAATCTCCATGATAAGCCTAGAAAATCTCGAATTAAATAAAATCTCTGAAAACATTACAAGAAATATACAAACAGCAGTAAAAAGATAAATCTAGGAGAAAACGGGTAAACAGTAACAACAAGAAAATCAGTAAGGAAACAAAACATCTGATAGAGAAGAGAAGAAAACTGAAAAGAGATTCTATAGAGTACAAGAACATAAATAAAACTATAAAATCATGTATTAGAAGAGACATAAGAAATTACAATGGTAAATTGGTCGAAGAAACAATAGAAAATAACAAAAACATGAAAGTGCTAAGAAAGAAGATAGCAACTAGTAGACAACGTATGCATTGTATCAGAAATAAAGATGGCCAAGTAGTCACGGAGAAAATACAACTTCTAACAGCAATAGAAGAATTCTACGGAGACTTGTACTCCTCAAGAATTAAGGAGCCAAATGGCGACAAACAACGAAAAATTGTCATGAACGTGAACTCAGAAGAAATCCCCGAGGTAACAATAAATGAAATACAGGCGGCACTGAAACGAATGAGGAATGGACGTTCACCCGGAGAAGACCGAATAACCGCTGAAATGATACAACTGGGGGGAAAAAATCTGATGCGGGCCATCAAATTGCTTTTCGATCGATGCATAGAGCAAGGAAAAATACCAGAGAACTGGGGAAACGCCGAAGTAATTCTACTGCACAAAAAAGGCGACATTGCAAACATCGAAAACTACCGACCAATAAGCCTCCTATCGCATCTATATAAGCTCTTAACTAAGGTAGTAACAGCTCGGCTAACAAATAAATTAGATTTCTACCAACCAATTGAGCAGGCCGGATTTAGAAAGGGATTTGGTACTAGCGACCACTTGCAAGCGGTCAGAACCTTGATTGAAAAGTGCGAGGAATATAATGTGCCACTCCACCTCGGATTTGTTGACTTTAGGAAAGCCTTTGACACGGTGGAGCTGTGGGCAGTGTTCCAGGCATTAGACGACGCTCGGGTGGATTCAAGGTATACCACTCTGATTAGGAATATCTACGAGGGGCCACAATTCATATCAAGATAAACGACGAAGTAACAACAAAGAAGATTCCTATAAATCGAGGCGTACGACAAGGAGATACCATTTCGCCAAAATTATTTACACTGGCTCTAGAGAACGCTTTTAAACAGTTAGAGTGGGACGAAAAGGGGGTGAATATCGATGGAAAACTCTTGAACCACCTCAGATTTGCGGACGACATAGTTATAATATCCACAGATGACGAAGAAATAAAGCAAATGATAAATGAGCTCGATGCGGCAGCCAAAAATGGGACTGGAGATGAACACCAATAAAACCAAAATTATGTCCAATAGTAATAAAATATTTAAACTGGACCAACAAGAATTAGAGACGGTAGACGAGTACGTATACCCAAATTACTAGAAGTAGACTGGGATGGGCAGCATTCGGGAAATTAGGATGGATCCTAAGAAACAATGACACGCCGATGTGCTTAAAAAGAAAGGTGTTTGACTCGTGCATCCTACCAGTACTAACTGGTGTTATGGAGTGGAAACTATGGCACTAACAGTCAAGAGTGCTAAGGCACTACAAATAACGCAAAGAGCAATGGAGGTGTATGATTGGAGTGAGCCGCCGAGACAGAGTGAGAAACGAAGAACTGCGGAAACAAACAAAATAACAGATGTACTTAGAAGAGCTGAGTTGAAGTGGAGTTGGGCAGGACACGTGGCACGAGAAGGTTTCAAAAAGTGGACATATAGAATAGTGCAATGGCGGCCGAGAACGACGAGACGAAGCATCGGAAGACCTCAAAAAAGATGGTCCGACGACATCAAGCAAACGGCGGGTAAAATGTGGCAGCAGGTGGCATGGGACAGAGAGCATGGAAAATAAGTGGAGAGGCTTATGTCAGTAGTGGGCGGAAAGGGCTGAGAAGAAGAAGAAGAAGGTTTTATACTGATCTTAGATGGTCATGAATCGCATTGCAGCGATCCATCAATTTTAGAAAAAGCCTCCCAAACTGCATTCATCGTATATGTCTACCTCCTCATACGACACATAAACTTCAACCTCTATATGTTGCTTTTTTCAAACCTGTGAAGACTTATTACAATGAAGCAGAATGCATCCAGGAGAGCCTATTAATAAATCTATTTTTGGTCTAATTGTATGTGAAGCTTGGTTACTAACAGCGACTGCGCGAAATATTATCAATGGATTTAAGACCTGTGAATTTTTCCTTTCGATAAAAATTCCTTATCCGATGACGTATTTTACCGTCCACTGTATATACTTCAACTGAAGATTTAGTAACTTCAGAGAATGACATTCCAACTACCTCAAACTTACAACAAAGTTTTGAAGTGATCGCCCGATACCAAGTTCATTAACTAATCCTGCAAAAGAAGACGAGCAAACTTAAATAAATCCAGAGTACTAACCAATGTGAATTTTATTGAAAATTTAAAGAAAAGAAGTTGTCAATCGAAGAAAAGTAGAAAAAAGATAAATTCGTTGAAACCTTCCAAAGGAAAAAGAAAGAAAATACATCTACTTTTTGCGGAGTATGTACAAGAGTGTATAAAATGATGAGGATTGGGTGCAATGCCTTACATGCAAAATATGGTTTCATGTACACTGCATTAATAATGGCGATGACGTTAATAATGTTAATGTTTTGCGATAATGTTTTTAAATAATAATTATTCGATAAGCCTTCTTTTATGGCGTCTTCTGGAATATCGATAGTAGCAGCAATAGGTAAACCACTGGTATCCGTATCATTATGATTATTACCATCACCAGCTACTATAGAAATCATATTTTCATTTAAATTGGCATGATGTCTATATAAATGAGACCTCCATGTATTAATATTACTTATTAGATTTGAATTATTACATTCCACTAAGGGGCACTTTATAGCAATTCCATTTTTATATGTTCTGTCATATGAGAAGATAAACTCCTTTTGACTGAATATTTTTTAAGTACAATCCAAAACGTTACAATTTAAACTATTTTTAAAAACATTTTTATAATAGCCACTTTCTCTATAAACATGCGTATAAAATTATTATAGTTATTAAATCTTTTCCACAATTTTCTTTTTACATTCAAAAGTCACATATTTTAAATATTTATGATTTCGTTGGTGAGAATTATAAAGATTTAAATGTTGAAAGTTTCTATTACAAATCTTGCAAAATAGACCATATTGTCTGCAACAAAAGATTTTATCAACTAAAGACGCACCTCAAGATCAAAATACTTAATGAAATCAAGGTTTACAATAAGTTAAAAACACACTGCCTTTTATCTTTAATTGATGTGACCAGCTGATGTAAAATTTGAAAATTAAATGTAATTTTGAGCTTTCTTACTTACCTAACAATAATCAAAAACGGCACATAAATATAGTACATATAACACTATAAAATTCGCCACGAGGTGTTTGGCGCCATAAGATAAAACAAACTGCACTGAGGTGATGCCATCCCACATCCTGTACAATATGTACAATTTTGCAGATATTGCAAAATAATTTTCATGTATTGTTGTTAGAAATTTACGTACATTATGTAATTTTACTTTAAAACATTAAAAGTAAAGTAAATTTTGAAGGAAAAATAATACAACACCAAATTACTCTGTAATTTTAAGAGAAATCTAAAATTTCAGCAAACACTTAAATTTACTTTAAAACTAGATTATAAGAAAAATGTATGCTACGTGTCCTAAATTATACAATTTTTATAAAAATTTAATAGGTAATATTACGTGCATTTTTAGAGTGTATGTATTGCTATGTTTTTGAGGTTAAATAGACTTACTACTTTTTTATGTTGTGCTCCAGCCTAGCTCAGTCGACTGGTGATCAACCTGTCTGTAACAGAAATGTATTAAAAGCAATTTCCGTTACTAATTTTTAACACCATCCTCTTTTGGGAACGCCCTATATTTAAATGTAGTTTGCATTTATTTTAAAAAGCATTGAAAATTATTCGTTAAGAACTAAAGGATGTACAAGACTGGCGAAAGACATTCGCGCTGAGTTGCAAATCTACTCGGTCAATGAAAGAATTTTAGAAAATAGAGAGGGTTGGAAATCACACTTAAGTAGAATGGAAGACAAAAGAATTCCGAAGAAAATACTCTCTTACAATTCCAAAGAGACAAGAGATGTTGGCCAGCCAGAAAGAGATTGCGAGACTTATGAAGTCGGAACAGGCTAAACCTTGCCTAAGCCCTGAAAGGAAGAAGAAAAAGACATAGGAAAAACAAAGGTGACGCAAAACTCATTCCCACATAATATGTAATTATCCTTTTTTTAAATAATATTGAATAATAATTTAATTTAAAATTTCACACTGGGGAAAAATCTTCTGCTTGTAAAATTTATAACTATGAATGTGCTCACAAATCAAATTTAAAAACTCGTACCGGGGAGAAAACGTGTGTTTGTTAAATTTCTGATTGCAAATGTACTTTTAAATCAAAATTAATAAATCATGTAAGAGTTTACATCAGAGAGAAATTATTGTGCTTGAAAAATTTGTATTAAATTACTAATTAAATTTAATAAATCTAATTTGTAAAATTCACACAGCAGAAAATTGTGACCCCGAGATTCTAATTTTTTCAGTTGACCATACCAATTTTGCATTTGTAGCTTTGTAAAAATTCAAACAGTTTTTTGTATAAGAAAAAGCCTTACTTGAATTGTTAATTATAAATGAATCAATTTTTTTTCTGTTAAATCGGTTTTTTAAATATTAAGCAACCAACACAACAAGCTATTGATTGATCTACACCGTTTATTCTTGTTTTGGATCACATGTAAATTTCTATTTCCAGTTTTGAAATTGCACAATTATCGGTTCCCGTACCTAAAGTTTATAAAAAACTTTAAAAATCATGCAACATCCCTATTGCTATCGACCGGAACAGAATAATGCAACTTGCTAAAGCTGTCATCTGTCATATGCCATTACGTCAAGTTAGTAATATTGCTTATAGGTAAACCCGACGTGAATAGCACTGATTGTCATCATTTTGAAATGTCACAAATATACAATTTATAAATTGTAGGTTAAGATTTTACTTATAAAGCTTTACTTGGTACTCCAAGTGACTTGTAACTTATCTTACCCGTAACTCGTATTTACGAGACGGTTGGCGCTACTAGCAGGTCAATATACGTTTACCAGTAACAAACTTATTAATAACGTTATTGGCCACTTGCGGGCAACTTACGGGAAGGTATGTGGACGGAAGCCATATTGGAAGTTGAAAAGGTGAAAATAGGAGTAGAATCGTTGAATGCAATAGCTAATACATGGATAAATATTGTTACTAATGCAGTTGATAAAGTATTAAATTTACTTCTAATAAAATAAATTGAATAGACCAGGGGTCTGGGGTGTGGAACACCCTCAATGCCAAGTATTGGATTCAAAACATTACACATTAAAGAATTACGCAGAAGATTTTATGATACCACATTAGTTTTTTAATATTGCTGCAGACGTAAACTGGGGGGTGTTCCCCCCAGACCCCCGGTCAGTTTCTAACAATTGGCCGTACCACCAACTTATTTGAACTATTTTTGAAAACCTTCAGCCAGTAAATCTATTTTTCAGATACTACGCCAGTCCCTTTGCTTGTGTCGTAATTTACATTTTCCAATATGAATTGCTTTGGGGGTGGGGAAGTTACCACTAGAATTATTGCAAAATTAGTGGGAAAACGATGTGGTTTCTCTATGCTTCGGAAGGCATGTAAAGCCTTCGTGGAACTAGCAACATCTTTGAGGTATTAAATGCTATAATACCCTCTTGAAAATAGAGGAATCGGAAGACATCACAGAACGTTGAACAAAAATGGGCGTAGGCTGTCTCCCTGCCTGATGGCGCCTGCCTTTTGTATATCTCTACTTGTCTCGTTATCCACCCGAACTTTCGTTGCATTGTTTTGATAATATTTGTTGGAGCTCTCTTTCTTTTGAGCATATTTAACAAATGTTCCAGCCGAACTTTATCAAATGTTTTAGCGAGATCAATGCTTTCTTGTTGTACTTGATGGATTTCTCTTTTGTTTGTCGGATCGTGAATAATGGATCTTTCTCTTCTAAACCCCTGCTGTTCTTCTTTATTGCATATCTGTCGATTGGTCCTTTATCCGGACTTGGAACCGGCAACGATAGTCATCGAGCTACTCAATTCACCCAGCTAATGTCGCAAGCGGAGTTATTTAATATTTCTAAAACTAATAGTTATTTCAAAACCAAATTTGAGATGTCGTGTCATTGTATTGAGACTTAGAGCTGATTTTGATGATGCTTAAAATGTCAATTTACATTTATTTTAAATTTACCAGATATATTTTGTAAATAAAGTTGCATGCTGAACGTGATAACGAATTGCCCTTAGATCAATGATTTAGAATATTAAAACCGATTACAGGTATTTCTAATTTGTTTAATAATATTTTGTTCGTTTTTTGGTTTTAGAATCACACGTAGGTAATGTGCAGTCCGTACTACGATAAGGAATATACCGAAGTTGGAAGGATCGGTAACAAAGGATATTTTTGATGAGTTGAGACGGTAACTTTTGCAGACCCGGGTGAGTTTTGACACCTTAAGATGGTGCATGCTTGTTATTCCATGATGAAATCCTGTAGGCATTTGCAGTCAATTTTGTGTCGACGGGCAGTTTCTTGTTTCATCGCATCGGTGAAAATTGCTTCATTGGTACCTTGGGAAAACTTTTTGGAAAGAACTTTAAAATTTTAAGACTTTTTATTTTTATAAATAAATCGTGGATTTAAAAAATTTTTTTAAAAATTAAAGATTAAATTTGCGTCAATAAGTACCAAACTTAATAATTTGGTCAAGTGGTATGGTCGAAAACTACGCCAAAAACGATGATTTTTTCTAATTTTTTTCAAAAAACTGAGATATAGTAACGTAGTGTGCGTCCGGCATCGATCGCGTCTCACTAAATTCGTTGTAACTTTTAAACTAATTAATGAAATTGAGCATTCAAAAGCTCAAATGAAAGAAGAAACATGTAGCTATTGGACTATTATATTTTCTAATATAAAAATGAATGTATATAAAAGTAGTAAATGTATATAGTTGGAACATACGGAGATATCCGATAAAATCGCTAAGAGCTCTACCATTTCTACAATTCTTAAAATAAAGATCTGAAATTTTTATAAATTACTCTAGAAGTAATGTATAAAAATATCCGATAAGTAAAAAAATCTCAAAATTTAGTATTGAAGATGTATACTCAAAATTTCAAAATTTTGGGTAAGTAATAAAATCTAAATGTATACCTAACTTTAACCACATATTACTCTTGCTTAAATCGCGTTATTGGATTTCTGGCAGGTGCGATTTTAAAGCTTGAAATGTGTACTTTAAGATGCTATAAGAGGATTTAGGTTAAAAGTAAATCAACCCTTTTTTAATTTTAAAAATAAAAATAAATTTTTGCTTCCAAAATCTTAAATTAAAGGAACGTTAAACGTTAATTTAATTTTTAAATAAAAATTTATTTAACCTACTAAATGCATATATTAAATAGGAAACTTAAAAATTTAAGTGAATTTTTAAATGTAAAAAAAATTTGAAATATATAATAAATAGCTCTTAGGATTTTATGAAATATCCCTAAGTTCCAAAATTTATATTAAATTATACTCTAAAATTTCAAATTTTTAATTTTAAAATTAAATTATCCAATTTAACCACATTTTCTTCTTTCCTTTTGGTTTTGAAGGTCAATTTTAAATTGAATTTATTTAAATGTAAAGAATTTAGGAAAGGGTAAATCCAACCCATTTTACGAAATAAAAATAAATTTTTTGCCCAAAATTGAAAAATCGTTCGTTTTTTTATAAAAATTTTTTAACCTACCAACTTGCCAAATTATTAATTGGGACTTAATAAGGAATTTAATGTTTTTAAATTATTAAACCACAAATTTTTCAAATCCCGGTTTAATTATATCAAAAACTAAAAATTCCTTTTAAATTTTGAAATTTTTGCTGCAAATGTTTTTTCCTTTGAGGTGCCCATTTAGAATTTTTGTTTTTTCACCATGTTGGGACCCTATTTATACAAGTTTTAAAAATTAAAAAATCTCTTTTAACCTAGTTTTCACCATACCATTACCTTATTAATGTGGACTATTCACCAAAGAATTTAAAGCTCTTTAAATTAAACCAAAACGTTTTCAAGCCCGGTTTGGAATTTTGCAATAAATACAAAGGCAAAATTTATGAAATTCATTGTGAAAGTTCCACCAGAGTCCCTGAGAAATTTTGCAATGTTGAACATTTTACTTTAAAATTTACACCCTTTACAAATATCTTTTAAAATACATTTGAGAACCCAATTTGAGAAACCGTTTGTCTGTGAAATTTGCAACAACAGATATGCTATAAAAGCGTCTTTAAAGGATCACTTAAAGACCCACACCGGGAGCAACCCTTTAATTGTAAAATTTGTGACTTTAAAAGCGTTCATAAATCTAGTTTAAGAAATCATTTAAAACTCATATCGTGGATAAACCGTTTGTTTGTAAAATTGTGACATGTGACATTTGTGAATATAAATGTGTATATAAATCAGATTTTCTTCATACCCGGTCGAGTACGTACTTTCGTCCCTAATAGCAGGGACGAAAGTTGAACATTTACTCCTTTGAGAAGTACACGCGCCCTCTATAACGCCGGGAGGAAAGAATTTCTCATGCGTATTAATACTCGTAACTAGGGACTATTTATTCTGTTGCTACAACAAATCGTTAACCGCTGTCATCAAAAACATGCTTATCAACATTTAAAGTTAAAAAGTTGAATTAATAACGTACTTTCGACCGGCTATGAAGAAATCAACATACGCGGGCCAAAAGTTGAAATTCGGTCCTGCGCGTCATGATGCTCTCGGCTTCGCCTCGGGCATCATGACGCGCAGGGTCGAAAATTCAACTTCGGCCCTCGTAGTGTAATATACTATTAAAACATCATTTAAAAATTCATACCGGAGAGAAACCCTTTGCTTGTGAACTTTGTGACTACAAATGTGCTCGTAAGACAAATTTAAAATATCATTTGAGAATACATACGGGTGAAAACCGTTTGCTTGCGCGATTTGTGACTATAAAAGTGCACAAAGATCAAATTTTAAATCTCATTTGAAAACTCACACTGGCGAAAGACCGTATGCCTGTGAAATTTGTGACAATAGATATGCTGAAAAATCGAAATTAAGAGATCATTTAAGAACTCACAGTGGATCAAACCGTTTGCTTGTGCAATTTGTGGCTATAGGTGCATATACAAGTCGGATTTAACACGGCAAATAAGAACTCACACCGGAGAGAAGCCGTTTGCATGTGAAATTTGTGACCATAAATGTGCTCGGAAGTCGCATTTAAAACTTCATTTGAAAACTCACACACGGGAGAAACCGTTTACCTGTTTAATTTGTGGATATAAATGTATTCAGAAATCTAATTTAGATAGGCATTTAAAAAATCACACTGACGAGAAAGCGTTTTCTTGTGAAATTTGCAACTTTAAATGTAAACGAAAATCTTATTTAGAAAAACATGTTAAAATTCACTCCGGCGCGCGTGTGGCCGTTTAGTAGTGAAAATTTTAAAATTCAAACTAAACCACACGATGCTGCGCCTTGATTTACAACAATTTGTATCTGCGGTGTAACTCAATTGGAATGTCGAATTTGAAACCCTATCTAAACAAAAAATGATGTAGAAGTTGTTTTATTTGTTGTCAAGTTAAGCCCACCTCACACGACGCTTGTTTTGCTGATCGATTGTTTCCATCGTCGTATTGTGGTAACCCGGTAGCACTCGTGTTTACGAAGGCGAGGTGACTTTGACATTGGTTAGCGCTTAAAATCAGCAAAAAATAGGGCACGTTCTATCACAAAAACCAGCAAGTGAGCCAGCAGTGACATCCCTTTCTATCAGGGCAGCTAGCACCACTCCCATCACAGCGGTCATCGAGCGATCCATCAGCAAAACAAGCGTCGTTTGAATATGTGAAGAGATTACTATATTTTTCTTAAACTTAAACTTTTTCAAGGTTAATAACGCATGAATTTCAAAAGTAATTTGTTTTGAATTATGATAAATTGTAAATGTCAATGTAATAAAAATTAATTTTAATTATTAGTAGTGTAAGGTATAACTTTTGATTGTTTAATAAATTTGCGTTATTAGAAATTTAAAATTTGAGTGCGAAACAGATATAAAAAGTGTATGTCTTTGAGAAATTAATTTGAAAGCTGCCGATGTAATCGTTACGGAAGCAGAAGTTTAAATTTATGAACAAAACCATAGCAATATATTATTCGAAAATGGAAAGAACCAAAATTTAAAGGAACGAAGGAAAAATTTTATTTAAAGTTTTACCTAATTTTTTAATAAAGTAAAAGATTGTTGTATCGACAAAAGAAGACAAATGCAATGTTTATTTTTGATCAACGGTGCAGAATTATTATTGTATTTTATGTAAATGTGATTATTTGTAAAAAACTGTCGTAGAAACTATTTATTTTAACATTAATCCGGTAAATAATTTTGAAACTTTCTTTAAAGCAAACAGGTGGAACTCTGCAGTTCTTAGGCTTCTATACAGCTACCCTTCTGGTTTACAATTAAATAATTTTATTTTTTGTTAGAAGTAACAAACCCGGTTAATTTGATTCAAAAGTCGAGTCGAGAGATGGTCGCAGCTTGGCAACCCAGGCGGAGTAAAAACTTTATTCTGATCGATGAAGCAGTGATCGTTTTCATGGGTTCATATTAATTGTTTGAAGGATCACCTATAACAGGAAACTCAGAGACTGCATGTGGAAAGATTGGCAAATGTGACCGAAGAATGGAAAGGACCGTAGGCTGCTACCATAATCGTGACAACGATGATGGAGAAATTCAAACCTTTCCTAAGCGGTACAATTAAGTTTGTTATGATTTTATTTTTACTGTATTAATTTTTGTTTTTTTTCATGTTTTTGTATTATAAATATTGTAATTGAAGTAACTGTGTAGGAATTGAGTATATTATGTATCTGTCGGGGACGGTTAATAAACCTGAACTCTGATTTTGATCATTTTGAAAGATGAGGGTTTAATTAACGCATTAAAAAGAATAAAATTTGCAGTTGGTCCACAAATTTTGTAAAAAACTGTTCCGCAGCCTTTGCTGTGTCCGCTCCAAACCGTTTTGACATACGATTTACCAACTAAAATATCTTCCTAGATTGGTTCTACTTGGCAAATTGGGAAATTTACCTGACAGATAGCAGGAGCTATTGCCGGTTGTGAGTGCCAACCCACCTACAACACACGTAATATGGAAATACATTTTCAAATTTGAATTGTGTTACGGATAAATTCGTCTTCGGCGCACACACCCGTAGCAAAAGCCAAAAAGTGCCGACTAACTCGCCGTGAGGTCTGGGTTGAACGAGAAAGTATAATTTTGAATTGCGTGCGCCGGAAAGGTCGAAATCGGGATGGTTTCCGATACTGAAACATAGAGGGCGCCACTAGTGTGATAAGAAGTAATAATAAGGTATCGTACACTAGACCGATACACCTTTAAAATGAATTCTTAAACTCGTTATACTTTGGTAAAACTCAATTCTCTCGCTTCACTTTACAAGACCAGGATCTGAAAAAGAGTACAAAAGAAACAAACACAAGTTCGGTAAAATAACACTATAATACTTGACGAAAACACAGTATATAATACAAATAATTCGGTACACAAAGATAACAACAAAACAAGTAAATTGTATCATTTACAATTTGGAATAATTTCTAAATGGAGTGCACTCGATATCGATATTTTTGACATTGAAATTGACGGTATAAAGTTTATTCTTAACATTAAAATTTACTAAATTAAACAAACATAAAAATATCCACTTGACATTTATGATTTTTCAAAAGTGACAGTTCTTCAAACTTACTAGGTTAAGTCCAACGACCGCAGATGGCGTTCGTGGTTTTAACTTTGAATAAATTAATGTTCAAACAAAAGTGACGAAACAAATATAAAAAATGACGGTATAAACACTTGATGTACTGTTGACACAAAGTTAAATGGCGTAAATAACTAACCTTTAATCATTATTTTTCAAAACTTTCAAGGTTTTTTAAACGAAATTTTGCATTGGGCAAAACCAGGTTTTGAAGTAAAAATAAAGGTCGATTCGTATCGGTTTTTAAATTTTTCCTAATTTTTAAACCAAAAAAATCAATTTGCCAAATAAAAATTTATAGGGCCAAATGTTCCCAAAAAAAAATTTGGTGGAAATAATAATTGGAAGCTTCAAAAACATAATTAAAGGAGATTTACGGTTAAAAGTATTTTCCCAAAATTTAAAACAAAGGTAAATTACCAATTTTTAAACGGAAATGAAAGTTAAAAATTTTACTTTTAAAAACCAATATTGTTTGAAAGGAACAAAACCCCATAAGATTTTAATTTATTCCAAATTAAAAAAAAATTTGTTTAATGTTTAAAGTTTCAATGGATAAAATTTAATAAAACTTATTCCCTCATTACATTTTACTTTATTAAACTTAAAAAATTTTAATTTGCAAAAATTTTTTAAATTGGGTTACTCTAAATTTTCCAGGTTAAAGTTAGTTTAAATTTGTAAATTTAAAACAAATTTTCATTGGGCACTATTACCCTTGGTTTGATTCAATTTTTAAAATTCAACCTTTTTTCATTATTAAAAAACCTATTTTTTTTTTTCTTTAAAATTTTTTGAAAGGTATTTTGACAGGTTATTAAATTAGCCCTTCTTCTTATAAATTTTAATTTTTGATTTAAATTTTTAAAAGGTACTTTGAAAAAAAGCCAATTTAAATTTTTTGGTTTTAAAAATTCGTTTGATGGGCATTTAATCAAAAAGGAACATATTTTAAACTAAAAAAAAGATTAAATTTAAAAATTTTAATTTGGGAAATTTTGAAAATAAATAATTAAAATCCGCTTTGTTGCTTTTAATAATTTAAGTTGCACAAATGAAAAAATAAAACCATTATTTAAAAGATTCGGATTTTTAATCGATTTGTTATTATTAATTGAAAAAAAAATTTTCAAACCAAATTTTAAATTAATTAACATTTAAAAACTAAAATTAAAAGATATTATAATATTTAAATTTTCAATTATAAAAATTTTAATTTTTTAAGAAACCATTAAAATATAGTAGATTTAATTCAAATAACCAATTATTTCCCATAAATTTTTGGTTTATTTTTGAAATTTTTTTTGCAATTTTTTGTAAATTAAACATTTTTTTAAAAGTCTTAACAACTTGGGATAAATTTTTTTTAATAATTGGAAAGGAAAATTTAATTTTGCGGCCAAGAAATAACAATTAAGGTAATTTTAAAAATTTAAAATTGTTTTTTAATTATTAATTTTTTTTTGAAAATTTAAATTTTTAAAATTAAAGAAAAATTGTTTTTTAATAACAATTTTTATTTTGCAAATTTTTTTTTAAAAAAACAATGCGAAAAAAAATTGTTAAAAAATCGGTGTGTTTCTTTTTCAAATTTTAAGTTAATTTTTCCCAGGGGTTTTAAATGTTGAATTTTTTTATTTAAATTTAAATTTTTTTTTATTTAATTTTAAAAACCATTTTTTTTTAAAGGGTTCATATTGGTATAAAATTTTAAAATTTATTTTTTTAAAAAATTTTTAAAACCCTTTGTTTTTTTTTTGTAAAAATTTTAAAAAAAGGGAAATTTTTTAAAATTTATTTAAGGGAATTTTTTTAATTTAAAAAAATTTTTTTATTAAAAATTAAAGCAACTTTCCAAAAAAAAATTTGAAAATTTTTAAAAATTTAACAAAACTTTTTCGGAAGGGGAAATTTAAAATTTTTTTAAATTTAAATTTAAATTTTTTTTCACTTTTAATACCAAAAGCCAATTTAAAATTGTAAAAAATTTTTTAAAAAAGAACCCCAAAATTCCAAATTTTGAAGAACCAAATTAAATTTAAAAAATAAATTTTTGAAAGAAATTTGAAAATTAAAAATTGATTTAATTGCACCTTATTGAAAAACCTTAAAATTATAAAAAAATTTTTAAACATTGTAAAAAAATTTTTTTATTAAACCCAAAAATGTTTTCCCAATAAAAAAGGGGTTACCTTTAAAATTAAAAATAAACGCTGGGGGAAAAAAGATTTTTAAATTTGTTGAAGGCGTTATGTGGGCAAAATTTTTAAACTTTAAACCCGGAAATTAAAATTAAAAAAATTGAAAAATTTGGGAATTTAAAGGAAATTTATCAATCCGGGGAATTTTTCATTTTAAAAGGGTCAAATTTAATTTTTATAAAAAAAAAACCCCAAACCAATAAAAAAATTACTTTTAATTGGCTAATTTTGCCCTTTTAAAATTTATTTATAATAAAAAATAGATTTTAATTTTAAATTTTCTGAAAAAATTCCCTTTGGTTAAAAAATAAAAATTAAATTAAAAGAAAATTTTCAAAAATTTTGGGAATTTAATTGAAAAAATTTGTAAGGTAAATATTAATTTTAAAAGGCGAATGCGTTGAAAACCTCTTTTCTTAAAATTTGAAATTAAAAAAAATTTTTTTAAATAAAAAACTTGAAGGTAAATTTTAAAAACAGCAAAAAATTTTTTAAAAGAGTTGCTTCCGGAATTTAAAAGTTTTTTTAATTATAAAAAAAATTCTATTTAATTTTGGGTTAAGAAAAAATACTGAAAACAAAGTAACTTCAAGGTTTATAGGAAAAATTAATTTTGTTTGAAAATTATTTGTAACCGTTAAAAATATGGCCAAACAAAGAAACTACAGTTAAACAGAAATTTTGAAATCTATTAACGGCAATTGTTAAAGGATGGGTTTAAATTATTTAATTTGAAGGTTTATTTTATGAACATTAAAAAAACGATCCAAAAGGAAAATTTAAACCCAAACATTAAAACGTTTGTTTAAAATTTGTTATTAAATGTAAAAAATAAATTTCAAAATTTAAGAACTCACTCGTGCGAAACCCTTTACGTGTGAAATTTGTAATATAAATGCTGTTCAAATCCACTTTAAGGAATCATTTAAAACTCACACTGGAGAGAAATCCTTTGTTTGTGAAATTTGTGATTATAAATGGCGCAGAAAGCAAATTTAAAAGACATTTAAAACACATACGGGAGAAATCTTTGCTTGTGAAATTTGCGATTATAAATGTGCAGAAATCAATTTAAAACATTTAAAACTAAACACTGGAGAAAGCTTTGCTTGTAAATTTGTGATTATAAATGTGCGCAGAAATCAATTTAAAAAGTCATTTAAAACTCACACTGGAGACAAGCCGTTTGCTTGTAAATTTGTGATTATAAATGTGCGCAGAAAACAATTTAAAAGACTTTTAAAAAACTAAACCGGGGAGAAACTTTGCTTGTGAAATTTGTGATTATAAATGTGCGCAAAGGAAATTTAAAAACATTTAAAACTCACACTGGAGACAAGCCGTTTGCTTGTGAAATTTGTGATTATAAATGTGCAGAAATCACATTTAAAAATCATTTAAGAACTCACACTGGAGATAAGCCGTTTACTTGTGAAATTTGTGATTATAAATGTGCGCAGAAATCACATTTAAAAATCATTTAAGAACTCACACTGGAGATAAGCCGTTTGTTGTGAAATTTGTAAATTATAAATGCTGTTACAAATTTATTTAAAAGACATTTAAAATTCACACTGGAGATAAGCCGTTTGCTTGTGAAATTTGTGATTATAAATGTGCTCGAAATCAGATTTAAAAAATCATTTAACAACTCACACTGGAGACAAGCCGTTTGCTTGTGAAATTTGTGATTATAAATGTGCGCAGAAAACAAATTTAAAAGGCATTTAAAAAGTCATGATGGCGTGAAATAGTTTGCTTGTGTTGTGAATTTGTGATAGTATTGAATTTGCTTTAAGATAAATTTAAAAAATTCATTTACACCGGTATGAAACTGCGTGCTTGTGACATTTGTGAATATGAATGTCCTAGAAGAGATAGGTATTTCAAAATGTTTATAAAAATAGACTCAAATTGTATTACCACGTAAACCACCTACACTACGAAACAATACCAATTGACAATTATTTTTTAGGTTGATGTTTGTAATCATAATATGTACTTAATTATACCTATGTATTGCTATGTTTTTGAGGTTAAATAGACTTACTACTTTTTTATGTTGTGCTCCAGCCTAGCTCAGTCGACTGGTGATCAACCTGTCTGTAACAGAAATTTATTAAAAGCAATTTCCGTTACTAATTTTTAACACCATCCTCTTTTGGGAACGCCCTATATTTAAATGTAGTTTGCATTTATTTTAAAAGCATTGAAAATTATTCGTTAAGAACTAAAGGATGTACAAGACTGGCAAAGACATTTCCTGAGTTGCAAATCTACTGGTCAATGAAAGAATTTTAGAAAATAGAGAGGTTGGAAATCACACTTAAGTAGAATGGAAGACAAAAGAATTCCGAAGAAAATACTCTCTTACAATTCCAAAGAGACAAGAGATGTTGGCCGGCCCAGAAAGAGATGGCAAGGCTTATGAAGTCGGAACAGGCTAAACCTTGCCTAAGCCCTGAAAGGAAGAAGAAAAAGACATAGGAAAAACAAAGGTGACGCAAAACTCATTCCCACATAATATGTAATTATCCTTTTTTTAAATAATATTGAATAATAATTTAATTTAAAATTTCACACTGGGGAAAAATCTTTTGCTTGTGAAATTTATAACTATGAATGTGCTCATAAATCAAATTTAAAAACTCATACATGGGAAACAGCGTGTGTTTGTTAAATTTCTGATTGCAAATGTACTTTTATATCAAAATTAATAAATCATGTAAGAGTTTACACCAGAGAGAAACTGTGCCTAAAAAATTTGTATTAAATTTAATAAATCTAATTTGAAAATTCACACAGCAGAAAATTATGACCCCGAGATTCTAATTTTTTCAGTTGACCATACCAATTTTGCATTTGTAGCTTTGTAAAAATTCAAACAGTTTTTTGTATAAGAAAAAGCCTTACTTGTATCGTTAATTATAAATAAATCAATTTTTTTTTCTGTTAATCGGTTTTTTAAATATTAATCAACCAACACAAAAAGCTATTGATTGATCTACACCGTTTATTCTTGTTTGTTTTGAAATTGCACAATTATCGGTTCCCGTACCTAAAGTTTAAAAAAAAAATACTTCAAAAATCATGCAACATTCCTATTGCTATCGACCTGTACAGAATAATGCAACTTGTAAGGCTGTCGTCTGGCATTTATACGTCAAGTTAGTAATATTGCTTATAGGTAAGCCTGACGTGAGTAGCACTGATTGTCATCTATAAAATCATTTTGAAATGTTACAAATATACAATTTATAAATTGTAGGTTAGGATTTCACTTATAACGCTTTACTTGGTACTCCAAGACCGTGTTCGACTTGGAAGCTTACGCGCTGTTGGCGCCAACGAACGCAACGCTTATAGCACGCAAATTTTGCCGTTCGACTTGGAAAATATGCGCTTACAACGCTCACGCTGACGTTCCAAATCGAACGATATGACAGCACCATCAGCGCTGCAATTTAAAAGTGACAGTTGCTTAACCTATAAAATATTCAAACAATCTAAAATAATAATTGTTTTTAAATGCGATTATATTTTTAGCTATTTTTTCACAAATAATAACTATAATTTCATACAACAATTTATTTTGGGTCAATTAATTTCATTTACAATCTTGTCACTAATTTTTTTTTATAAAAAATTGAGCGGTTAAAACAAGGGAAATAAATTATTGAAGTAATAATTAATATAGGACAACTAATTTTATGTTTAAATTTAAAAATTGAAGTTAAATAGTAAACCTAAAATATTTAGGTTTCAAATAAATTCAAAAATAGTTACAATTTTTCCACTACAGCGCCGCGCTTACGCTGCCTTACCTAAATGAAATTTGCGTTATGAGCGTGAGAAAATGGCGAATCCATGACGTCACGGTTGCGTTTACACGATGCCGTAAGCGCTAACAGTTCCCAAGTCGAACGCTAAAAGCGTTTACAATTGCGCCAGTTCGTACTAACAGCGCTGTAAGCGTCCAAGTCGAACACGGTCTTAAACTGCTCTTAAACTGTATTTATACAAGAGACATGTTTTAAAACGTGGTTTATAAATTAAACCAAGTTTTGCAAAACTCGAAGTTAAACTTGCACTGTACAAGTGGCCCTTAGGAGATGTGGACAAAAAACCAAAAAAGTTCTAAAATTTCTACATTTTTTGGGTGCCAAAGGGGCCGGGTGACCATAACATATTTATTTATCACATGTTTGCACCCAAGTTAAAAAAATAAAAGTTCTACACCACTTTTTCCAACATTTACCTTTTAGAATACCTCTACTGATTGTTGATTGGTCTATAAGACAAATGTCAAATAACAATTTTTATTTCATTACAACAAAAATCAAGTTGTGATTTAATTTTTGTTCGATTTACGTAAAAATTCTTCATGTAAATCAAGTTGGGATTTATAAATGGATTACGTAATCTTAAAAAAAAATGCGTTTGTGAAACGCGATTTTTGGTTAAATATAATCCGAGGTTTTTGAAATCTCGGATATTAGCAACTTTTATGAAACCGGGCATAAGAGATCATTTAACAACTCACAGTGGGATCAAACCATTTGCTTGTGTAATTTGTGGCTATAGGTGCATATACAAGTCAGATTTAACAGGCCACATAAGAACTCACACCGGAGAGAAGCCGTTTGCATGTGAAATTTATGACCATAAATGTGCTCGGAAGTCGCATTTAAAACTTCATTTGAAAACTCACACACGGAAGAAACCGTTTACCTGTTTAATTTGTGGATATAAATGTATTCAGAAATCTAATTTAGATAGGCATTTAAAAAATCACACTGACGAGAAAGCGTTTTCTTGTGAAATTTGCAACTTTAAATGTAAACGAAAATCTTATTTAGAAAAACATGTTAAAATTCACTCCGGCGCGCGTGTGGCCGTTTAGTAGTAAAAATTTTAAAATTTAAACTAAACCACACGATGCTGCGCCTTGATTTACAACAATTTGTATCTGCGGTGTAACTCAATTGGAATGTCGAATTTGAAACCCTATCTAATCGAAAAATGATGTAGAAGTTGTTTTATGTTGTAAATATACAATTTGTTGTCAAGTTAAGCCCACCTCACACGACGCTTGTTTCGCTGATCGATTGTTTCCATCGTCGTATCGTGGTAACTCGGTAGCACTCGTGTTTACGAAGGCGAGGCGACTTTGACATTGGTTAGTGCTTAAAACTAGCAAAAAAATAGCAAAATATCACGAAAACCAGCAAGTGAGCCAGCAGTGACGTCCTTTTATATCAGGGCAGCTAGCACCACTCCCATCACAGCGGTCATCGAGCGATCCATCAGCAAAACAAGTGTCGTTTGAATATGTGAAAAGATTACTATAATTTTCTTAAACTTAAACTTTTTCAAGGTTAATAACGCATGAATTTCAAAAGTAATTTGTTTAGAATTATGATAAATTGTAAATGTCAATGTAATAACGATTAATTTTAATTATTAGTAGTGTAAGGTATAATTTTTGATTGTTTAATAAATTTGTGTTATTAGAAATTTAAAATTTGAGTGCGAAACAGATATAAAAAGTGTATGTTTTTGAGAAATTAATTTGAAAGCTGCCGATGTAATCGTTACGGAAGCAGAATTATGTTTATCATCAGAAAGTTTAAATTTATGAACAAAACCATAGCAATATATTATTCGAAAATGGAAAGAACCAAAATTTAAAGGAACGAAGGAAAAATTTTATTTCAAATTTTACCTAATTTTTTAATAAAGTAAATGATTGTTGTATCGACAAAAGAAGACAAATGTAATGTTTATTTTTGATCAACGGTGCAGAATTATTATTGTATTTTATGTAAATGTGATTATTTGTAAAAAACTGTCGTAGAAACTATTTATTTTAACATTAATCCGGTAAATAATTTTGAAACTTTCTTTAAAGCAAACAGGTGGAACTCTGCAGTTCTTAGGCTTCTATACAGTACCTTCTGGTTTAAATAATTCAATTAAATAATTTTTATTTTTTGTTAGAAGTAACGAACCCGTTAATTTGATTCGAAAGTCGAGTCGAGAGATGGTCGCAGCTTAACCCAGGCGGAGTAAAACTTTATTCTGATCGATGAAGGCGTGATCGTTTTCATGTGTTCGTATTAATTGTTTGAAGCGATCACAGAGGAAACTTGGAGACTGCATGTGGAAAGATGGGCAAATGTGACCGAAGAATGGAAAGGACGTACCATAATCGTGACAACGATGATGGAGAAATTCAAACCTTTCCTGAGCGGTACAATTAAATTTGTTATGATTTTATTTTTACTGTATTAATTTTGGTTTTTTTCATGTTTTTGTATTATAAATATTGTAATTGAAGTGACTGTGTAGGAATTGAGTATATTATGTATCTGTCGGGACGGTTAATAAACCTGAACTCTGATTTTGATCATTTTTAAAGGGATTATGAAAGATGAGGGTTTAATTAACGCATTAAAAAGAATAAAATTTGCGGTTGGTCCACAAATTTTGTAAATAACTGTTTCGCAGCTTCGCTTGGGCCCTCAAACCGTTTTGACATCCGATTTACCGACATTTAAAAATATCTTCCTAGATTGGTTCTACTTGGCAAATTGGATGTTTATCCGACATAGCAGGGAGCTATTGCCGGTTGTGAGTGCCGACCCACCACACGCGTACTGGTAATAGTACGTAATATGGAAATACGTGATTTTCAAATTTGAATTCTCTTACTAGAAGTCATACCAAATTCATCCTCACTTTAAATGATCTGTATTTTTGTGCGCTTTCGTTTGGTAAAGTGATTTTTATAGGAAATGGTGTACTTTTGAGTTCAGGTTTATTACCTCTAGCCCTATCTGTCTTATATTTTAGTATTTTTTTGTGTTATTTATGCTTTGTCCACAACAATGTACTTATGACAATAAAGTCTATTATTATATTATTTGAGATAATACCCAAATATGATGTTAAAATAGTGATGGGCGATTGTAATGCGAAAAAGGAATAGCACAGCATAAGGAGACCATAGAAGAAGGAGAATGATAGAATCTAAATTAATTTTGCAATGGGGAAAGGTATGGAAATAAATAGTTTAATTCAAAAAAACCAAAAACTCGTATGCAATGCGTTTATATATTTGATGCACTTGTTGTAAATCAGACGAATCACTTGTTAAAACAGGAAAATTATAATCCCCCGCTCTTTTTAAAGAATCCAAGGCTTTGATGACTTTCCAGATAATTGTGATAGAATTGACATACAAAATAGCAAAAACCAAATAATTACACCATTGATATCAAGCAAATGCTGATATGCAATATCCTAGTTACTATATCAATGGTGAAAACAAATAACTTTCGACCACCATTTTAAAGTTGATGTCAGGTCATGAAATAACTAAATTTATTAATTAATATATTACTATTTGGTAAGCAAAGTAATTTGTTTAAGACTATGATTATTAATATTAGTAGCATTTTCAACGTGCAAATAACTGTTTTAATTATTCATCCCATAATGTGAGGTTAGTTTGCTTTCATATTTTTTATTTATACCGATTTTTTGCAGATAATACCAATTTATAATTATTGAAAGCACCGTTTTTTTTATAATAAGCATACATTAACAGTTTATGATCTGTGGACAGTATAAATTCTTTTTCTTCTAATCAATATCGGAAATGCTGAATGGTAGATTATGCAGCCAAGAATATGCAATGGTAAGTGCTATATTTCTGTCGAGCAATGTTAAATACTTGTTTTGTTATCATTAATTACTAATCGTTGATTTGTGATGGCATTGAGGAATCAGCTATAGAAGTTACCGATTCCCTTATTGGTTATCCCATTCAACGTACAAGCATAATTTTATACATTTTCTTGCTTTATTTTTGAATTTTAATAGTAAAAACACATGTTGAATTTTTAAAATTCTAGCGGTTTCTATATCGAGTTGGTGATTGCTCTCTAAACTCGATCATGTTAGATTTATTATTTCAATTTTTAATCCATCGACTTGGTTTTTTAAGATGGGTGGTTTTGTGAATTTTGCCTTCGACTCCAAATTACAATTGTTTAGGTATTTATTAAAAACCTGTGCATTGGATACAACGGATTTAAATTATATTCGTTACATAGGAAAATTAGATGGGTTGGCAGATGCAATTCTATTGTAAAAATCGGATGTGGCCATGCCCATGACTTTATCATACTTTTATTAAATATTAAAAAAGTAAGTATTAATAAAAAAAAAAGAAAATAATATTTTCCATTAACTAATGTGACCCAAAATTTAATCAGTTCTAAGTGTAAATATAAAGATACAAAATACCAACTTTAGTTTGAAATTCTCATTAGTTTTGAAATATTTAATAAAACTAATATTAAATAAAAGATTTAAAAAATTGCTTCCATTAACCAATTTTATCCAAAATTTATTTAGCTCTAATTCCTGCCATAAACATAACAAATCTCAACTTTAGTTTTAAAAATCCTTTTAGTTTTAAAAATATTAATTAAAGGCTAATATTAAATAATAAAATTTAAAATAATAAGAAACAATAGTTTTTATAAACAAATTTTAACTAAAATTTAATCAGTTCTAAATATCGATAAAATATGCGAAAACCGAAGTTTAGTTTAGAAATTGTATTAATTTTCGAAATATTAATTAAAACTAATATTAAATAATAAGATTTAAAAAAATTAAAAAAAATAGTTTACATGACCCAATTTTAACCAAAATTTAAATAACTTTAACTCCAGCTATAAAAATAGGAAATCTCAAATTTGGTTTTGAAAATTCTGTTAGTTTTTAAAATATTAAATAAAGACTAATATTAAATAATAAAACCTAAAAATAAAAACCAATAGTTTTCATAAAACAATTTTAACTAAAATTTAATCAGTTCTAAATCTCGACATAAGTATGCTAAATCCTAAATTTTGTTTTGAAATTCTTATTAGTTTTTGAAATATTAATTAAAAACTAATATTAAATAATAAAATTTAAAAAAACAAAAAAAAATAGTTCCCATGAACCAATTTTACCAAAATCTAATCAGCTCTAAGTCTAATATAAGGATACAAAATCCAAAATTTTGTTTGAATATTCTTATTAGTTTTTGCTGTAGGTGCACACAAAATTTGACCACACACAGACACACACACATACACACATACACACACACATACACACACACACACACACACACACACAGACATTTTTTGGAAATGGTCTTATTTTACTCAGGGGACCTCAAAAAGTGTAAATCCATCAAAATCTCAAATTTTTTTCTGCACGAAAACATACTTTCTCATATTACATATGATAAAGTAAAAAGCATTCAGAGACATTTGAAACCTAATATTTCCTTGAAGTTTACTGAATATTAACTTGAATTTTGTCATTTATTTATCAGAATGTCAATTTTTCGTAAAAACTTTACAATTTAGCAGGAATTCTGGGATATTTTTAATCATGAATATTTTATTTATTAGAAGAATTGCAACCGGCAACGTTTACCGTATCGAAATTAAAGTAGATAATGTCCAAATCAAAATTTTAACGTAAAATTCCAAATATTTTCGATGTGGGTCACTTGTAGACACAAATTGTTAATTTAACTGCTTAGTTTGGTTTATCTCTGCCTAATCACAAGCTTCTATAGAGTCCGAGTGAATATGATAAAACCGCGACCCTATGCGGACACCTTGAACATCACTCGTGGTCCTTTCACTTTCGACATAATATTTACGTTAATGTTGTGTTGCAATAATTGACCCTGTATGAATGATAAAACACTATTATTATGTCACTATTTACATTCAACGTTCATCGTAACGTAGCTGACAGCTGATCGGTGTCGATAATATAGATAACTTAAATAAGCCCACCGCTGATTTAAATTATCACCACTTTTGGCGCTGTGAAATTCACTCGGACTCTATTGTACATTTGAACACTTAAAATTAAATTTTCAGCTTAAAAGTTGTGTTCCGTAAAATTAAGAACGCAAATTGTATTTCCCTAAACCATGGACTTACTAAACATTTGAAGAAAACAAATGATTTAAAAGGATTAGTAAAATGTATTCCGCTAGATAGCGCACCACGCTTTTCTGTATAATATAAAATAAATGACTTTGACATTTTAAAGTTGTGTTGTAATGTTCTTTGCTAATGCTGGTTCACTTGAATTTTTTAGATTTAGCTGCTTGAATTTATCACAGGCCTACACATCTGAAACCTCATCGCAAGCTACCAGTACATTCCAGACGAAAGAGTTGTGGAGCTTCCCGTAAAGTGAAGAGGTTCATCAATCCGGTGTTGTATGTGTATCATCGTAGGATAAATAAATGGTACATAATTGTGGAACCCTCCTTTGGCTATAAAAAAATTAAGAGTAACCTCAAACTACACATCAAGACAAAATCTACGATTGCTAACTAGCGAACTAACCTAATTCGGAAGGGTAAGTACCACGATTATGTAAAACTGCGATACATAATTTATATACTAGTAGCATGTTTCTCAATGTATAGGTAACTACTTTACTAGTTAACAAAACTCTGTTTGGTTGCAATAATTTATGCCGAAAAACCAATTACAACTTCTTATTAAATGCAGTTAACTATTTTCACAATTTGGGTGCGTTTACCTCTTAACTTCAACCGTAGATAGATTATCAAGAAATAAGAGGCAAATAAGATATCGATGGTTGAAAGGTAAAATATTATAAGCGACAAAAGCGACGATTTCAAGTTGCAAATTTGTGAAATATTGTAATTAATTATCATATCTATTCGAGCAAGGATATTTGCATTGCAATTTGTTGGTTTTAAGTTTATAATTACTGGTAGACATCACAATAAATTTTATTACAAAGTTAGTGTGGCTTATGCCGTTTTGACTTCCAACCATCGTTGCATCTTTTGATTATAATAAAAAAATATTGCTTATTATTTTGTAGTAATCTTGTAATAACGAAAATAATAGCAGTGAAAGCAAACTTCACAAATATGTAAACTTACACGTTGAGATGTGCTACAGGTAAATATTAATTATTATTGTTGAATGACACATTAGTACCTCATTCTGATGCAAACGGTTACAGATATGGCTCAAATGCAACCCTTCGAAGAGCTGCACTCTATGAAACCAACAGTCAAGGTTTGAAATCTCCATGTAATTCAAGCCGCAATGCCACAAGTAAAACGGATGAGCTCGAAGATGTGGAGTTTAATTTAGAAGATTTGCATCATTCTATCGACATTAAAGAAGAGAGCGATACTGAACAAGTGTCACAGTATAAACCTGCGAGAACATCTAACAGTACAAGCTTGTTTGAATGTGCAGTTTGTGGGTATGTAGATACATGTGAAAAAACATTCAAAGGACATTTAAGGACTCACTCTCGTGCGAAACCCTTTACGTGTGAAATTTGTAAATATAAATGCTCTTTCAAATCCACTTTAAGGAATCATTTAAAAACTCACACTGGAGAGAAATCATTTGTTTGTGAAATTTGTGGTTGTAAATGTGGGCGGAAAACAAATTTAAGAAGTCATTTAAAAACACATACCGGGGAGAAATCCTTTGCTTGTGAAATTTGCGATTATAAATGTGCGCAGAAAGGAAATTTAAAAAGGCATTTAAAAACACATACCGGGGAGAAATCTTTTGCTTGTGAAGTTTGCGATTATAAATGTAGTCTGAAATTAAGTCTTCAAATGCATTTAAAAACTCACACTGGAGACAAGCTGTTTGCTTGTGAAATTTGTGATTATAAATTTGCGCATAAAACAAATTTAAGAAGTCATTTAAAACACATACCGGGAGAAATCCTTTGCTTGTGAAATTTGCGATTATAAATGTGCGCAGAAAGGAAATTTAAAAAAGCATTTAAAAACTCACACTGGAGATAAGCCGTTTACTTGTGAAATTTGTGATTATAAATGTGCGCAGAAATCACATTTAAAAATCATTTAAAACTCACACTGGAGATAAGCCGTTTGCTTGTGAAATTTGTGATTATAAATGTGCGCAGAAATCACATTTAAAAATCATTTAAGAACTCACACTGGAGATAAGCCGTTTACTGTGAAATTTGTATATAAATGCTGTTACAAATTTACTTTAAGGAGACATTTAAAATTCACACTGGAGATAAGCCGTTTGCTTGTGAAATTTGTGATATAAATGTGCTCGTAAATCAGATTTAAAAAATCATTTAACAACTCACGCTGGAGACAAGCCGTTTGCTTGTGAAATTTGTGATTATAAATGTGCGCAGAAAACAAATTTAAAAGGCTTTTAAAAAGTCATGATGGCGTGAAATAGTTTGCTTGTGTTGTGAATTTGTGACAGTATTGAATTTGCTTTAAGATAAATTTAAAAAATTCATTTACACCGGTATGAAACTGCGTGCTTGTGACATTTGTGAATATGAATGTCCTAGAAGAGATAGGTATTTCAAAATGTTTATAAAAATAGACTCAAATTGTATTACCACGTAAACCACCTACACTACGAAACAATACCAATTGACAATTATTTTTTAGGTTGATGTTTGCAATCATAATATGTACTTAATTATACCTATGTATTGCTATGTTTTTGAGGTTAAATAGACTTACTACTTTTTTATGTTGTGCTCCAGCCTAGCTCAGTCGACTGGTGATCAACCTGTCTGTAACAGAAATGTATTAAAAGCAATTTCCGTTACTAATTTTTAACACCATCCTCTTTTGGGAACGCCCTATATTTAAATGTAGTTTGCATTTATTTTAAAAAGCATTGAAAATTATTCGTTAAGAACTAAAGGATGTACAAGACTGGCGAAAGACATTCGCGCTGAGTTGCAAATCTACTCGGTCAATGAAAGAATTTTAGAAAATAGAGAGGGTTGGAAATCACACTTAAGTAGAATGGAAGACAAAAGAATTCCGAAGAAAATACTCTCTTACAATTCCAAAGAGACAAGAGATGTTGGCCGGCCCAGAAAGAGATGGCAAGGCTTATGAAGTCGGAACAGGCTAAACCTTGCCTAAGCCCTGAAAGGAAGAAGAAAAAGACATAGGAAAAACAAAGGTGACGCAAAACTCATTCCCACATAATATGTAATTATCCTTTTTTTAAATAATATTGAATAATAATTTAATTTAAAATTTCACACTGGGGAAAAATCTTTTGCTTGTGAAATTTATAACTATGAATGTGCTCATAAATCAAATTTAAAAACTCGTACCAGAGAGAAAACGTGTGTTTGTTAAATTTCTGATTGCAAATCAAAATTAATAAATCATGTAAGAGTTTACACCAGAGAGACACTGTGCCTGAAAAATTTGTATTAAATTACAACGTAAATTTAATAAATCTAATTTGAAAATTCACACAGCAGAAAATTGTGACCCCGAGATTCTAATTTTTCAGTTGACTATACCAATTTTGTATTTGTAGCTTTGTAAAATTCAAACAGTTTTTGTATAAGAAAAGCCTTACTTGTATCGTTAATTATAAATAAATCAATTTTTTTCTGTTAATCGGTTTTTAAAAATATTAATCAACCAACACAACAAGCTATTGATTGATCTACACCGTTTATTCTTGTTTTGGATCACATGTAAATTTTTCTTTCCAGTTTTGAAATTGCACAATTATCGGTTCCCGCACCTAAAGTTTATAAAAAACTTTAAAAATCATGCAACGTCCCTATTGCTATCGACCTGTACAGAATAATGCAACTTGCTAAGGCTGTCATCTTTCATTTATACGTCAATTTATTAGCAGAACGTGGTTGAAAGAAAACACCTTGGTTAATATCGCATTAACAACTACTGCTTTATTCAAAAGCCTGTACACAACAATATGAAAAACGTACTTCACTAGTAGCAACATTCAAAACTATTAAAGGCGTCTTTACAAAAGAACAGAGGCGCCATCTAATATCAACACCTTCACTTGTTGAATAATTTATAAAAACAAAAACAGAAACAAAATACAAAAAAAATATTCAACATAATCCCATCTGCAAGTTACAATAACTATGCTTGTCCTTGGTTACTGCCTTAGTTAAGCTGTCGGCAGTCATTTCTTCTGTAGGAACGTAGGAGATGACAACTGTGGAGTCTTCTATCTTTTCTCGTAGATAATGATGTCTAATATCTATATGTTTCGATCTTGGTCGAAATGCATCTGATTCGGCCAGCTTAATAGCACTTTGGTTATCACAAAAAATTTCAATGGGCTTGCAAAAATTTGTGTCCAACTCCTCAGAGAATTGCTTTAACCACATGGCCTCTTGTACAGTTGATGACAAAGCCATGTACTCGGCTTCAGTGCTTGATAACGCCACCGTAGGTTGCCGCTTACTATTCCATGTTACTGCACCGTTTGACATCTTAAAACAAAGCCTGTGCATGAACGCCGTTTGTCGACGTCTGATGCCCAATCCGCATCACTGTAACCAACCAACCCTTTGTTGGTGCCTCTTGAATACTTCAACCGATATGCGATCGTACGGCTGAGGAAGCGGGCGAAGCTGCTGCGAATCAACCGCTGGAAGCGGCTGACGAATTCGACGAATTTGGGACTCCCTCAGGAAGTCATCGGTTTTCCCTACAGCTGATAAATCTCCCGATCTTTCGACTTTATTATCATCTCTGATCGTCAGTAACGATCGCAATCGTGACTATATTCCCATAACGAAGTTGGAATATAACATTTGAAGGCAAAAGGATTTTAATTCTGTTTTGATTTTGTCGAGCGTACAAACGA
>JARFIX010000506.1:0-86512 GCA_036346125.1 Lycocerus yunnanus | reverse complement strand
TTCTCAAATAAACAATTTAGAACTGATAATTACAAATTGTTAACTATACTTCAATTTGAAGTTGTGAATTTGAAAATCTCAAATAAACAATTTAGAATTAATAATTTCAAATTATTAACTATACTTCAATTTGAAGTTGTGAATTTGAAATTCTCAAATAAACAATTTAGAATTAATAATTACAAATTGTTAACTATACTTCAATTTGAAGTTGTGAATTTGAAATTCTCAAATAAACAATTTAGAATTAATAATTACAAATTGTTAACTATACTTCAATTTGAAGTTGTGAATTTGAAATTCTCAAATAAACAATTTAGAACTGATAATTACAAATTGTTAACTATACTTTAATTTGAAGTTGTGAATTTGAAATTCTCAAATAAACAATTTAGAATTAATAATTACAAATTGTTAACTATACTTCAATTTGAAGTTGTGAATTTAAAATTCTCAAATAAACAATTTAGAACTGATAATTACAAATTGTTAACTATACTTCAATTTGAAGTTGTGAATTTGAAATTCTCAAATAAACAATTTAGAATTAATAATTACAAATTGTTAACTATACTTCAATTTGAAGTTGTGAATTTGAAATTCTCAAATAAACAATTTAGAACTGATAATTACAAATTATTAACTATACTTCAATTTGAAGTTGTGAATTTAAATTCTCAAATAAACAATTTAGAATTAAAATTACAAATTGTTAACTATACTTCAATTTGAAGTTGTGAATTTAAATATCTCAAATAAACAATTTAAAACTGATAATTACAAATGGTTAACTATACTTCAATTTGAAGTTGTGAATTTGAAATTCTCAAATAAACAATTTAGAACTGATAATTACAAATTGTTAACTATACTTCAATTTGAAGTTGTGAATTTGAAATTCTCAAATAAACAATTTAGAAATAATAATTTCAAATTTTAACTTTACTTCAATTTGAAGTTGTGAATTTGAAATTCTTAAATAAACAATTTAGAATTAATAATTACAAATTGTTAACTATACTTCAATTTGAAGTTGTGAATTTGAAATTCTCAAATAAACAATTTAGAACTGATAATTACAAATTATTAACTATACTTCAATTTGAAGTTGTGAATTTGAAATTCTCAAATAAACAATTTAGAATTAATAATTACAAATTGTTAACTATACTTCAATTTGAAGTTGTGAATTTGAAATTCTCAAATAAACAATTTAGAACTGATAATTACAAATTGTTAACTATACTTCAATTTGAAGTTGTGAATTTGAAATTCTCAAATAAACAATTTAGAATTAATAATTACAAATTGTTAACTATACTTCAATTTGAAGTTGTGAATTTGAAATTCTCAAATAAACAATTTAGAATTAATAATTACAAATTATTAACTATACTTCAATTTGAAGTTGTGAATTTGAAATTCTCAAATAAACAATTTAGAATTAATAATTACAAATTGTTAACTATACTTCAATTTGAAGTTGTGAATTTGAAATTCTCAAATAAACAATTTAGAACTGATAATTACAAATTGTTAACTATACTTCAATTTGAAGTTGTGAATTTAAAATTCTCAAATAAACAATTTAGAATTAATAATTACAAATTGTTAACTATACTTCAATTTGAAGTTGTGAATTTGAAATTCTCAAATAAACAATTTAGAACTGATAATTACAAATTATTAACTATACTTCAATTTGAAGTTGTGAATTTGAAAATTCTCAAATAAACAATTTAGAATTAATAATTACAAATTGTTAACTATACTTCAATTTGAAGTTGTGAATTTAAATTCTCAAATAAGCAATTTAGAACTGATAATTACAAATTGTTAACTATACTTCAATTTGAAGTTGTGAATTTGAAATTCTCAAATAAACAATTTAGAACTGATAATTACAAATTATTAACTATACTTCAATTTGAAGTTGTGAATTTGAAATTCTCAAATAAACAATTTAGAATTAATAATTACAAATTGTTAACTATACTTCAATTTGAAGTTGTGAATTTGAAATTCTCAAATAAACAATTTAGAACTGATAATTACAAATTGTTAACTATACTTCAATTTGAAGTTGTGAATTTGAAATTTCAAATAAACAATTTAGAATTAATAATTACAAATTTTAACTATACTTCAATTTGAAGTTGTGAATTTGAAATTCTCAAATAAACAATTTAGAATTATAATTACAAATTGTTAACTATACTTCAATTTGAAGTTGTGAATTTGAAATTCTCAAATAAACAATTTAGAATTAATAATTACAAATTGTTAACTATACTTCAATTTGAAGTTGTGAATTTGAAATTCTCAAATAAACAATTTAGAATTAATAATTACAAATTGTTAACTATACTTCAATTTGAAGTTGTGAATTTGAAATTCTCAAATAAACAATTTAGAATTAATAATTACAAATTGTTAACTATACTTCAATTTGAAGTTGTGAATTTGAAATTCTCAAATAAACAATTTAGAATTAATAATTACAAATTGTTAACTATACTTCAATTTGAAGTTGTGAATTTGAAATTCTCAAATAAACAATTTAGAACTGATAATTACAAATTGTTAACTATACTTCAATTTGAAGTTGTGAATTTGAAATTCTCAAATAAACAATTTAGAATTATAATTACAAATTGTTAACTATACTTCAATTTGAAGTTGTGAATTTGAAATTCTCAAATAAACAATTTAGAACTGATAATTACAAATTGTTAACTATACTTCAATTTGAAGTTGTGAATTTGAAATTCTCAAATAAACAATTTAGAATTAATAATTACAAATTGTTAACTATACTTCAATTTGAAGTTGTGAATTTGAAATTCTCAAATAAACAATTTAGAACTGATAATTACAAATTGTTAACTATACTTCAATTTGAAGTTGTGAATTTGAAATTCTCAAATAAACAATTTAGAATTAATAATTACAAATTGTTAACTATACTTCAATTTGAAGTTGTGAATTTGAAATTCTCAAATAAACAATTTAGAATTAATAATTACAAATTATTAACTATACTTCAATTTGAAGTTGTGAATTTGAAATTCTCAAATAAACAATTTAGAATTATAATTACAAATTGTTAACTATACTTCAATTTGAAGTTGTGAATTTGAAATTCTCAAATAAACAATTTAGAACTGATAATTACAAATTGTTAACTATACTTCAATTTGAAGTTGTGAATTTGAAATTCTCAAATAAACAATTTAGAACTGATAATTACAAATTGTTAACTATACTTCAATTTGAAGTTGTGAATTTGAAATTCTCAAATAAACAATTTAGAATTATAATTACAAATTGTTAACTATACTTCAATTTGAAGTTGTGAATTTGAAATTCTCAAATAAACAATTTAAAACTGATAATTACAAATTGTTAACTATACTTCAATTTGAAGTTGTGAATTTGAAATTCTCAAATAAACAATTTAGAACTGATAATTACAAATTGTTAACTATACTTCAATTTGAAGTTGTGAATTTGAAATTCTCAAATAAACAATTTAGAACTGATAATTACAAATTGTTAACTATATTTTCAATTTGAAGTTGTGAATTTGAAATTCTCAAATAAACAATTTAGAATTATAATTACAAATTGTTAACTATACTTCAATTTGAAGTTGTGAATTTAAATTCTCAAATAAACAATTTAGAACTGATAATTACAAATTGTTAACTATACTTCCATTTGAAGTTGTGAATTTGAAATTCTCAAATAAACAATTTAGAACTGATAATTACAAATTGTTAACTATACTTCAATTTGAAGTTGTGAATTTGAAATTCTCAAATAAACAATTTAGAACTGATAATTACAAATTGTTAACTATACTTCAATTTGAAGTTGTGAATTTGAAATTCTCAAATAAACAATTTAGAATTAATAATTACAAATTGTTAACTATACTTCAATTTGAAGTTGTGAATTTGAAATTCTCAAATAAACAATTTAGAATTAATAATTACAAATTGTTAACTATACTTCAATTTGAAGTTGTGAATTTGAAATTCTCAAATAAACAATTTAGAACTGATAATTACAAATTGTTAACTATACTTCAATTTGAAGTTGTGAATTTGAAATTCTCAAATAAACAATTTAGAATTAATAATTACAAATTGTTAACTATACTTCAATTTGAAGTTGTGAATTTGAAATTCTCAAATAAACAATTTAGAATTAATAATTACAAATTGTTAACTATACTTCAATTTGAAGTTGTGAATTTGAAATTCTCAAATAAACAATTTAGAATTAATAATTACAAATTGTTAACTATACTTCAATTTGAAGTTGTGAATTTGAAATTCTCAAATAAACAATTTAGAATTAATAATTACAAATTGTTAACTATACTTCAATTTGAAGTTGTGAATTTGAAATTCTCAAATAAACAATTTAGAATTAATAATTACAAATTGTTAACTATACTTCAATTTGAAGTTGTGAATTTGAAATTCTCAAATAAACAATTTAGAACTGATAATTACAAATTGTTAACTATACTTCAATTTGAAGTTGTGAATTTGAAATTCTCAAATAAACAATTTAGAATTAATAATTACAAATTGTTAACTATACTTCAATTTGAAGTTGTGAATTTGAAATTCTCAAATAAACAATTTAGAACTGATAATTACAAATTGTTAACTATACTTCAATTTGAAGTTGTGAATTTGAAATTCTCAAATAAACAATTTAGAACTGATAATTACAAATTGTTAACTATACTTCAATTTGAAGTTGTGAATTTGAAATTCTCAAATAAACAATTTAGAATTAATAATTACAAATTGTTAACTATACTTCAATTTGAAGTTGTGAATTTGAAATTCTCAAATAAACAATTTAGAATTAATAATTACAAATTGTTAACTATACTTCAATTTGAAGTTGTGAATTTGAAATTCTCAAATAAACAATTTAGAACTGATAATTACAAATTGTTAACTATACTTCAATTTGAAGTTGTGAATTTGAAATTCTCAAATAAACAATTTAGAATTAATAATTACAAATTGTTAACTATACTTCAATTTGAAGTTGTGAATTTGAAATTCTCAAATAAACAATTTAGAATTAATAATTTCAAATTATTAACTATACTTCAATTTGAAGTTGTGAATTTGAAATTCTCAAATAAACAATTTAGAATTAATAATTACAAATTGTTAACTATACTTCAATTTGAAGTTGTGAATTTGAAATTCTCAAATAAACAATTTAGAACTGATAATTACAAATTGTTAACTATACTTCAATTTGAAGTTGTGAATTTGAAATTCTCAAATAAACAATTTAGAACTGATAATTACAAATTGTTAACTATACTTCAATTTGAAGTTGTGAATTTGAAATTCTCAAATAAACAATTTAGAACTGATAATTACAAATTGTTAACTATACTTCAATTTGAAGTTGTGAATTTGAAATTCTCAAATAAACAATTTAAACTGATAATTACAAATTGTTAACTATACTTCAATTTGAAGTTGTGAATTTGAAATTCTCAAATAAACAATTTAGAACTGATAATTACAAATTGTTAACTATACTTCAATTTGAAGTTGTGAATTTGAAATTCTCAAATAAACAATTTAGAACTGATAATTACAAATTGTTAACTATACTTCAATTTGAAGTTGTGAATTTGAAATTCTCAAATAAACAATTTAGAATTAAAATTACAAATTGTTAACTATACTTCAATTTGAAGTTGTGAATTTGAAATTCTCAAATAAACATTTAGAATTAATAATTACAAATTGTTAACTATACTTTAATTTGAAGTTGTGAATTTGAAATTCTCAAATAAAAATTTAGAATTAATAATTACAAATTGTTAACTATACTTCAATTTGAAGTTGTGAATTTGAAATTCTCAAATAAACAATTTAGAATTAATAATTTCAAATTATTAACTATACTTCAATTTGAAGTTGTGAATTTGAAATTCTCAAATAAACAATTTAGAATTATAATTACAAATTGTTAACTATACTTCAATTTGAAGTTGTGAATTTGAAATTCTCAAATAAACAATTTAGAATTAATAATTACAAATTATTAACTATACTCAATTTGAAGTTGTGAATTTGAAATTCTCAAATAAACAATTTAAATTAATAATTACAAATTGTTAACTATACTTCAATTTGAAGTTGTGAATTTGAAATTCTCAAATAAACAATTTAAATTAATAATTTCAAATTATTAACTATACTTCAATTTGAAGTTGTGAATTTGAAATTCTCAAATAAACAATTTAGAAATAATAATTACAAATTGTTAACTATACTTCAATTTGAAGTTGTGAATTTGAAATTCTCAAATAAACAATTTAGAACTGATAATTACAAATTGTTAACTATACTTCAATTTGAAGTTGTGAATTTGAAATTCTCAAATAAACAATTTAGAACTGATAATTACAAATTGTTAACTATACTTAATTTGAAGTTGTGAATTTGAAATTCTCAAATAAACAATTTAGAATTATAATTACAAATTGTTAACTATACTCAATTTGAAGTTGTGAATTTGAAATTCTCAAATAAACAATTTAGAACTGATAATTACAAATTATTAACTATACTTCAATTTGAAGTTGTGAATTTAAAATTCTCAAATAAACAAGTTAGAATTAAGAATTACAAATTGTTTACTATACTTCAATTTGAAGATGTGAATTTAAATATCTCAAATAATTAATTTAGAACTGATAATTACAAATTGTTAACTTATACTTCAATTTGAAGTTGTGAATTTAAATATTCTCAAATAAACAATTTAGAACTGATAATTACAAATTGTTAATTATACTTCAATTTGAAGTTGTGAATTTGATATTCTCAAATAAACAATTTAGAATTAATAATTACAAATTTTAACTATACTTCAATTTGAAGTTGAGAATATGAAATTCTCAAATAAACAATTTAGAATTAATAATTACAAATTGTTAACTATACTTCAATTTGAAGTTGTGAATTTGAAATTCTCAAATAAACAATTTAGAATTAATAAGTTCAAATTATTAACTATACTTCAATTTGAAGTTGTGAATTTGAAATTCTCAAATAAACAATTTAGAATTAATAATTACAAATTGTTAACTATACTTCAATTTGAAGTTGTGAATTTGATATTCTCAAATAAACAATTTAGAATTAATAATTACAAATTGTTAACTATACTTCAATTTGAAGTTGTGAATTTGAAATTCTCAAATAAACAATTTAGAACTGATAATTACAAATTGTTAACTATACTTCAATTTGAAGTTGTGAATTTGAAATTCTCAAATAAACAATTTAGAATTAATAATTTCAAATTATTAACTATACTTCAATTTGAAGTTGTGAATTTGAAATTCTCAAATAAACAATTTAGAATTAATAATACCAATTGTTAACTATACTTCAATTTGAAGTTGTGAATTTGAAACTCTCAAATAAACAATTTAGAATTAATAATTTCAAATTATTAACTATACTTCAATTTGAAGTTGTGAATTTGAAATTCTCAAATAAACAATTTAGAATTAATAATTTCAAATTATTAACTATACTTCAATTTGAAGTTGTGAATTTGAAATTCTCAAATAAACAATTTAGAATTAATAATTACAAATTGTTAACTATACTTCAATTTGAAGTTGTGAATTTGAAATTCTCAAATAAACAATTTAGAACTGATAATTACAAATTGTTAACTATACTTCAATTTGAAGTTGTGAATTTGAAATTCTCAAATAAACAATTTAGAACTGATAATTACAAATTGTTAACTATACTTCAATTTGAAGTTGTGAATTTGAAATTCTCAAATAAACAATTTAGAATTATTAATTACAAATTGTTAACTATACTTCAATTTGAAGTTGTGAATTTAAAATTCTCAAATAAACAATTTAGAACTGATAATTACAAATTGTTAACTATACTTCAATTTGAAGTTGTGAATTTGAAATTCTCAAATAAACAATTTAGAACTGATAATTACAAATTGTTAACTATACTTCAATTTGAAGTTGTGAATTTGAAATTCTCAAATAAACAATTTAGAACTGATAATTACAAATTATTAACTATACTTCAATTTGAAGTTGTGAATTTGAAATTCTCAAATAAACAATTTAGAATTAATAATTACAAATTGTTAACTATACTTCAATTTGAAGTTGTGAATTTGAAAATTCTCAAATAAAAATTTAGAACTGATAATTACAAATTGTTAACTATACTTCAATTTGAAGTTGTGAATTTGAAATTCTCAAATAAACAATTTAAATTAATAATTACAAATTGTTAACTATACTTCAATTTGAAGTTGTGAATTTGAAATTCTCAAATAAACAATTTAGAATTAATAATTTCAAATTATTAACTATACTTCAATTTGAAGTTGTGAATTTGAAATTCTCAAATAAACAATTTAGAATTAATAATTACAAATTGTTAACTATACTTCAATTTGAAGTTGTGAATTTGAAATTCTCAAATAAACTATTTAGAACTGATAATTACAAATTGTTAACTATACTTCAATTTGAAGTTGTGAATTTGAAATTCTCAAATAAACAATTTAGAACTAATAATTACAAATTGTTAACTATACTTTAATTTGAAGTTGTGAATTTGAAATTCTCAAATAAACAATTTAGAATTATTAATTACAAATTGTTAACAAACTCAATTTGAAGTTGTGAATTTGAAATTCTCAAATAAACAATTTAGAACTGATAATTACAAATTGTTAACTATACTTCAATTTGAAGTTGTGAATTTGAAATTCTCAAATAAACAATTTAGAATTAATAATTACAAATTGTTAACTATACTTCAATTTGAAGTTGTGAATTTGAAATTCTCAAATAAACAATTTAGAACTGATAATTACAAATTGTTAACTATACTTCAATTTGAAGTTGTGAATTTGAAATTCTCAAATAAAAAATTTTTAGAATTATAATTACAAATTGTTAACTATATTTCAATTTGAAGTTGTGAATTTAAAATTCTCAAATAAACAATTTAAAACTGATAATTACAAATTGTTAACTATACTTCAATTTGAAGTTGTGAATTTGAAATTCTCAAATAAACAATTTAGAATTAATAATTACAAATTGTTAACTATACTTCACTTTGAAGTTGTGAATTTGAAATTCTCAAATAAACAATTTAGAACTGATAATTACAAATTATTAACTATACTTCAATTTGAAGTTGTGAATTTAAAATTCTCAAATAAACAATTTAGAATTAAAATTACAAATTGTTAACTATACTTCAATTTGAAGTTGTGAATTTAAATTCTCAAATAATTAATTTAGAACTGATAATTACAAATTGTTAACTATACTTCAATTTGAAGTTGTGAATTTAAATTCTCAAATAAACAATTTAGAACTGATAATTACAAATTGTTAACTTATACTTCAATTTGAAGTTGTGAATTTGAAATTCTCAAATAAACAATTTAGAATTAATAATTACAAATTTTAACTATACTTCAATTTGAAGTTGTGAATTTGAAATTCTCAAATAAACAATTTAGAATTAATAATTACAAATTGTTAACTATACTTCAATTTGAAGTTGTGAATTTGAAATTCTCAAATAAACAATTTAGAATTAATAATTACAAATTGTTAACTATACTTCAATTTGAAGTTGTGAATTTGAAATTCTCAAATAAACAATTTAGAATTAATAATTACAAATTATTAACTATACTTCAATTTGAAGTTGTGAATTTGAAATTCTCAAATAAACAATTTAGAATTAATAATTACAAATTGTTAACTATACTTCAATTTGAAGTTGTGAATTTGAAATTCTCAAATAAACAATTTAGAATTAATAATTACAAATTGTTAACTATACTTCAATTTGAAGTTGTGAATTTGAAATTCTCAAATAAACAATTTAGAATTATAATTACAAATTGTTAACTATACTTCAATTTGAAGTTGTGAATTTGAAATTCTCAAATAAACAATTTAGAATTAATAATTACAAATTGTTAACTATACTTCAATTTGAAGTTGTGAATTTGAAATTCTCAAATAAACAATTTAGAACTGATAATTACAAATTGTTAACTATACTTCAATTTGAAGTTGTGAATTTGAAATTCTCAAATAAACAATTTAGAACTGATAATTACAAATTGTTAACTATACTTAATTTGAAGTTGTGAATTTGAAATTCTCAAATAAACAATTTAGAATTATTAATAACAAATTGTTAACTATACTTCAATTTGAAGTTGTGAATTTGAAATTCTCAAATAAACAATTTAGAACTGATAATTACAAATTGTTAACTATACTTCAATTTGAAGTTGTGAATTTGAAATTCTCAAATAAACAATTTAGAACTGATAATTACAAATTGTTAACTATACTTCAATTTGAAGTTGTGAATTTGAAATTCTCAAATAAACAATTTAGAACTATAATTACAAATTGTTAACTATACTTCAATTTGAAGTTGTGAATTTGAAATTCTCAAATAAACAATTTAGAATTAATAATTACAAATTGTTAACTATAATTCAATTTGAAGTTGTGAATTTGAAATTCTCAAATAAACAATTTAGAACTGATAATTACAAATTGTTAACTATACTTCAATTTGAAGTTGTGAATTTAAAATTTTCAAATAAACAATTTAGAACTGATAATTACAAATTGTTAACTATACTTCAATTTTAAGTTGTGAATTTGAAAATCTCAAATAAACAATTTAAAACTGATAATTACAAATTGTTAACTATACTTTAATTTGAAGTTGTGAATTTGAAATTCTCAAATAAACAATTTAGAATTAATAATTACAAATTGTTAACTATACTTCAATTTGAAGTTGTAAATTTGAAATTCTCAAATAAACAATTTAGAATTAAAATTACAAATTGTTAACTTTACTTCAATTTGAAGTTGTGAATTTGTAATCTCAAATAAACTATTTAGAATTAATAATTTCAAATTATTAACTATACTTCAATTTGAAGTTGTGAATTTGAAATTCTCAAATAAACAAGTTAGAATTAAGAATTACAAATTGTTTACTATACTTCAATTTGAAGATGTGAATTTAAATATCTCAAATAATTAATTTAGAACTGATAATTACAAATTGTTAATTATACTTCAATTTGAAGTTGTGAATTTGATTTTCTCAAATAAACAATTATAATTAATAATTACAAATTGTTAACTATACTTCAATTTGAAGTTGTGAATTTGAAATTCTCAAATAAACAATTTAGAATTAATAATTTCAAATTATTAACTATACTTCAATTTGAAGTTGTGAATTTGAAATTCTCAAATAAACAATTTAGAATTAATAATTACAAATTGTTAACTATACTTCAATTTGAAGTTGTGAATTTGAAATTCTCAAATAAACAATTTAGAACTGATAATTACAAATTGTTAACTATACTTCAATTTGAAGTTGTGAATTTGAAATTCTCAAATAAATAATTTAGAACTGATAATTACAAATTGTTAACTATACTTTAATTTGAAGTTGTGAATTTAAAATTCTCAAATAAACAATTATGAATTATTAATAACAAATTGTTAACTATACTTCAATTTGAAGTTGTGAATTTAAAATTCTCAAATAAACAATTTAAAACTGATAATTACAAATTGTTAACTATACTTCAATTTGAAGTTGTGAATTTGAAATTCTCAAATAAACAATTTAGAACTGATAATTACAAATTGTTAACTATACTTCACTTTGAAGTTGTGAATTTGAAATTCTCAAATAAACAATTTAGAACTGATAATTACAAATTATTAACTATACTTCAATTTGAAGTTGTGAATTTAAAATTCTCAAATAAACAAGTTAGAATTAAGAATTACAAATTGTTTACTATACTTCTATTTGAAGATGTGAATTTAAATATCTCAAATAATTAATTTAGAACTGATAATTACAAATTGTTAATTATACTTCAATTTGAAGTTGTGAATTTGAAATTCTCAAATAAACAATTTAGAACTGATAATTACAAATTGTTAACTATACTTCAATTTGAAGTTGTGAATTTGAAAATCTCAAATAAACAATTTAGAACTGATAATTACAAATTGTTAACTATACTTTAATTTGAAGTTGTGAATTTGAAATTCTCAAATAAACAATTTAGAATTAATAATTACAAATTGTTAACTATACTTCAATTTGAAGTTGTGAATTTGAAATTCTCAAATAAACAATTTAGAATTAAAATTACAAATTGTTAATTTATACTTCAATTTGAAGTTGTGAATTTGAATTCTCAAATAAACATTTAGAATTAATAATTTACAAATTATTAACTATACTTCAATTTGAAGTTGTGAATTTGAAATTCTCAAATAAACAATTTAGAATTAAAATTACAAATTTTTTAACTATACTTCAATTTGAAGATGTGAATTTAAATATCTCAAATAATTAATTTAGAACTGATAATTACAAATTGTTAATATACTTCAATTTGAAGTTGTGAATTTGAATTTCAAATAAAAAATTTTAGAATTAATAATTACAAATTGTTAACTATACTTCAATTTGAAGTTGTGAATTTGAAATTCTCAAATAAACAATTTAGAATTAATAATTTCAAATTATTAACTATACTTCAATTTGAAGTTGTAAATTTGAAATTCTCAAATAAACAATTTAGAACTAATAATTACAAATTGTTAACTATACTTCAATTTGAAGTTGTGAATTTGAAATTCTCAAATAAACAATTTAGAACTAATAATTACAAATTGTTAACTATACTTCAATTTGAAGTTGTGAATTTGAAATTCTCAAATAAACAATTTAGAACTGATAATTACAAATTGTTAGCTATACTTTAATTTGAAGTTGTGAATTTGAAATTCTCAAATAAACAATTTAGAATTATTAATTACAAATTGTTAACTATACTTCAATTTGAAGTTGTGAATTTAAAATTCTCAAATAAAAAATTTTAAAGAACTGATAATTACAAATTGTTAACTAACTTCAATTTGAAGTTGTGAATTTGAAATTCTCAAATAAACAATTTAGAACTGATAATTACAAATTGTTAACTATACTTCAATTTGAAGTGTGAATTTGAATTCTCAAATAAACAATTTAGAACTGATAATTACAAATTGTTACTATACTTTAATTTGAAGTTGTGAATTTGAAATTCTCAAATAAACAATTTTGAATTATTAATAACAAATTGTTAACTATACTTCAATTTGAAGTTGTGAATTTAAAATTCTCAAATAAAAAATTTTAAAGAACTGATAATTACAAATTGTTAACTATACTTCAATTTGAAGTTGTGAATTTGAAATTCTCAAATAAACAATTTAGAATTAATAATTACAAATTGTTAACTATACTTTACTTTGAAGTTGTGAATTTGAAATTCTCAAATAAACAATTTAGAACTGATAATTACAAATTATTAACTATACTTCAATTTGAAGTTTGAATTTAAAATTCTCAAATAAACAAGTTAGAATTAAGAATTACAAATTGTTTACTATACTTCAATTTGAAGATGTGAATTTAAATATCTCAAATAATTAATTTAGAACTGATAATTACAAATTGTTAACTATACTTCACTTTGAAGTTGTGAATTTGAAATTCTCAAATAAACAATTTAGAACTGATAATTACAAATTCTTAACTATACTTCAATTTAAAGTTGTGATATTAAAATTCTCAAATAAACAAGTTAGAATTAAAATTACAAATTGTTTACTATACTTCAATTTGAAGATGTGAATTTAAATATCTCAAAATTTTAATTTAGAACTGATAATTACAAATTGTTAATTATACTTCAATTTGAAGTTGTGAATTTGAAATTCTCAAATAAACAATTTAGAACTGATAATTACAAATTGTTAACTATACTTCAATTTAAAGTTGTGAATTTGAAAATCTCAAATAAACAATTTAGAACTGATAATTACAAATTGTTAACTATACTTTAATTTGAAGTTGTGAATTTGAAATTCTCAAATAAACAATTTAGAATTAATAATTACAAATTTGGTAACTATACTTCAATTTGAAGTTGTGAATTTGAAATTCTCAAATAAACAATTTAGAATTAAAAATTACAAATTGTTAACTTTACTTCAATTTGAAGTTGTGAATTTGAAACTCTCAAATAAACTATTTAGAATTAATAATTTCAAATTATTAACTATACTTCAATTTGAAGTTGTGAATTTGAAATTCTCAAATAAACAATTTAGAATTAATAATTACAAATTGTTAACTATACTTCAATTTGAAGTTGTGAATTTGAAATTCTCAAATAAACAGTTTAGAACTGATAATTACAAATTGTTAACTATACTTCAATTTGAAGTTGTGAATTTGAAAATCTCAAATAAACAATTTAGAACTGATATTACAAATTGTTAACTATACTTCAATTTGAAGTTGTGAATTTGAAATTCTCAAATAAACAATTTAGAATTAAAAATTACAAATTGTTAACTATACTTCAATTTGAAGTTGTGAATTTGAATCTCTCAAATAAACTATTTAGAATTAATAATTTTAAATTATTAACTATACTTCAATTTGAAGTTGTGAATTTGAAATTCTCAAATAAAACATTTAAAACTGATAATTACAAATTGTTAACTATACTTTAATTTGAAGTTGTGAATTTGAAATTCTCAAATAAACAATTTTGAATTATTAATTACAAATTGTTAACTACGCTTCAATTTGAAGTTGTGAATTTAAAATTCTCAAATAAACAATTTAAAACTGCTAATTACAAATGGTTAACTATACTTCAATTTGAAGTTGTGAATTTGAAATTCTCAAATAAACAATTTAGAATTAATAATTACAAATTGTTAACTATACTTCACTTTGAAGTTGTGAATTTGAAATTCTCAAATAAACAATTTAGAACTGATAATTACAAATTATTAACTATACTTCAATTTGAAGTTGTGAATTTAAAATCTCAAATAAACAAGTTAGAATTAAGAATTACAAATTGTTTACTATACTTCAATTTGAAGATGTAATTTAAATATCTCAAATAATTAATTTAGAACTGATAATTACAAATTGTTAACTATACTTCAATTTGAAGTTGTGATTTTAAATTTTCAAATAAACAATTTAGAACTGATAATTACAAATTGTTAATTATACTTCAATTTGAAGTTGTGAATTTGATATTCTCAAATAAACAATTTAGAATTAATAATTACAAATTTTAACTATACTTCAATTTGAAGTTGAGAATATGAAATTCTCAAATAAACAATTTAGAATTAACAATTACAAATTGTTAACTATTCTTCAATTTGAAGTTGTGAATTTGAAATTCTCAAATGAACAATTTAGAACTGATAATTACAAATTATTAACTATACTTAAATTTGAAGTTGTGAATTTGAAACTTTCAAATAAACAATTTAGAATTAATAATTTCAAATCTTAACTATACTTCAATTTGAAGTTGTGAATTTGAAATTCTCAAATAAACAATTTAGAACTGATAATTACAAATTGTTAACTATACTTCAATTTGAAGTTATGAATTTGAAACTCTCAAATAACAATTTAGAATTAATAATTTCAAATTATTAACTATACTTCAATTTGAAGTTGTGAATTTGAAATTTTCAAATAAACAATTTAGAATTAATAATTTCAAATTATTAACTATACTTCAATTTGAAGTTGTGAATTTGAAATTCTCAAATAAACAATTTAGAATTAATAATTACAAATTGTTAACTATACTTCAATTTGAAGTTGTGAATTTAAAATTCTCAAATAAACAATTTAAAACTGATAATTACAAATTGTTAACTATACTTCAATTTGAAGTTGTGAATTTGAAATTCTCAAATAAACAATTTAGAATTAATAATTACAAATTGTTAACTATACTTCACTTTGAAGTTGTGAATTTGAAATTCTCAAATAAACAATTTAGAACTGATAATTACAAATTATTAACTATACTTCAATTTGAAGTTGTGAATTTAAAATTCTCAAATAAACAAGTTAGAATTAAGAATTACAAATTGTTTACTATACTTCAATTTGAAGATGTGAATTTAAATATCTCAAATAATTAATTTAGAACTGATAATTACAAATTGTTAACTATACTTCACTTTGAAGTTGTGAATTTGAAATTCTCAAATAAACAATTTAGAACTGATAATTACAAATTATTAACTATACTTCAATTTGAAGTTGTGAATTTAAAATTCTCAAATAAACAAGTTAGAATTAAAATTACAAATTTTTTAAACTATACTTCAATTTGAAGATGTGAATTTAAATATCTCAAATAATTAATTTAAAACTGATAATTACAAATTGTTAACTATACTTAAATTTGAAGTTGTGAATTTGAAACTTTCAAATAAACAATTTAGAATTAATAATTTCAAATTTAACTATACTTCAATTTGAAGTTGTGAATTTGAAATTCTCAAATAAATAGTTTAGAACTGATAATTACAAATTGTTAACTATACTTCAATTTGAAGTTGTGAATTTGATATTCTCAAATAAACAATTTAGAATTAATAATTTCAAATTATTAACTATACTTCAATTACAAGTTGTGAATTTGAAATTCTCAAATAAACAATTTAGAACTGATAATTACAAATTGTTAACTATACTTCAATTTGAAGTTGTGAATTTGAAATTCTCAAATAAACAATTTAAATTAATAATTTCAAATTATTAACTATACTTCAATTTGAAGTTGTGAATTTGAAATTCTCAAATAAACAATTTAGAATTAATAATTACAAATTGTTAACTATACTTCAATTTGAAGTTGTGAATTTGAAATTCTCAAATAAACAATTTAGAACTGATAATTACAAATTGTTAACTATACTTCAATTTGAAGTTGTGAAATTCTCAAATAAACAATTTAGAACTGATAATTACAAATTGTTAACTATACTTTAATTTGAAGTTGTGAATTTGAAATTTTCAAATAAACAATTATGAATTATTAATAACAAATTGTTAACTACGCTTCAATTTGAAGTTGTGAATTTGAAATTCTCAAATAAACAATTTAGAATTAATAATTACAAATTGTTAACTATACTTCAATTTGAAGTTGTGAATTTGAAATTCTCAAATAAACAATTTAGAACTGATAATTACAAATTGTTAACTATACTTCAATTTGAAGTTGTGAAATTCTCAAATAAACAATTTAGAACTGATAATTACAAATTGTTAGCTATACTTTAATTTGAAGTTGTGAATTTGAAATTCTCAAATAAACAATTATGAATTATTAATAACAAATTGTTAACTACGCTTCAATTTGAAGTTGTGAATTTAAAATTCTCAAATAAACAATTTAAAACTGATAATTACAAATTGTTAACTATACTTCAATTTGAAGTTGTGAATTTGAAAATCTCAAATAAACAATTTAGAACTGATAATTACAAATTGTTAACTATACTTCAATTTGAAGTAGTCAATTTGAAATTCTCAAATAAACAATTTAGAACTGATAATTACAAATTGTTAGCTATACTTTAATTTGAAGTTGTGAATTTGAAATTCTCAAATAAACAATTTTGAATTATTAATAACAAATTGTTAACTACGCTTCAATTTGAAGTTGTGAATTTAAAATTCTCATATAAACAATTTAAAACTGATAATTACAAATTGTTAACTATACTTCAATTTGAAGTTGTGAATTTGAAATTCTCAAATAAACAATTTAGAATTAATAATTACAAATTGTTAACTATACTTTACTTTGAAGTTGTGAATTTGAAATTCTCAAATAAACAATTTAGAACTGATAATTACAAATTATTAACTATACTTCAATTTGAAGTTGTGAATTTAAAATTCTCAAATAAACAAGTTAGAATTAAGAATTACAAATTGTTTACTATACTTCAATTTGAAGATGTGAATTTAAATATCTCAAATAATTAATTTAGAACTGATAATTACAAATTGTTAACTATACTTCACTTTGAAGTTGTGAATTTGAAATTCTCAAATAAACAATTTAGAACTGATAATTACAAATTATTAACTATACTTCAATTTGAAGTTGTGAATTTAAAATTCTCAAATAAACAAGTTAGAATTAAGAATTACAAATTGTTTACTATACTTCAATTTGAAGATGTGAATTTAAATATCTCAAATAATTAATTTAGAACTGATAATTACAAATTGTTAATTATACTTCAATTTGAAGTTGTGAATTTGATATTCTCAAATAAACAATTTAGAATTAATAATTACAAATTTTTAACTATACTTCAATTTGAAGTTGAGAATATGAAATTCTCAAATAAACAATTTAGAATTAATAATTACAAATTGTTAACTATACTTCAATTTGAAGTTATGAATTTGAAATTCTCAAATAAACAATTTAGAATTAATAAGTTCAAATTATTAACTATACTTCAATTTGAAGTTGTGAATTTGAAATTCTCAAATAAACAATTTAGAACTGATAATTACAAATTGTTAACTATACTTCAATTTGAAGTTGTGAATTTGAAATTCTCAAATAAACAATTTAGAACTGATAATTACAAATTGTTAACTATACTTTAATTTGAAGTTGTGAATTTGAAATTCTCAAATAAACAATTTAGAACTGATAATTACAAATTGTTAACTATACTTCAATTTGAAGTTGTGAATTTAAAATTCTCAAATAAACAATTTAAAACTGATAATTACAAATTGTTAACTATACTTCAATTTGAAGTTGTGAATTTGATATTCTCAAATAAACAATTTAGAATTAATAATTACAAATTGTTAACTATACTTCAATTTGAAGTTGTGAATTTGAAATTCTCAAATAAACAATTTAGAACTGATAATTACAAATTATTAACTATACTTCAATTTGAAGTTGTGAATTTAAAATTCTCAAATAAACAAGTTAGAATTAAGAATTACAAATTGTTTACTATACTTCAATTTGAAGATGTGAATTTAAATATCTCAAATAATTAATTTAGAACTGATAATTACAAATTGTTAACTATACTTCAATTTGAAGTTGTGAAATTCTCAAATAAACAATTTAGAACTGATAATTACAAATTGTTACTATACTTTAATTTGAAGTTGTGAATTTGAAATTCTCAAATAAAAATTATGAATTATTAATAACAAATTGTTAACTATACTTCAATTTGAAGTTGTGAATTTAAAATTCTCAAATAAACAATTTAAAACTGATAATTACAATATATTAACTATACTTCAATTTGAAGTTGTGAATTTGAAAATCTCAAATAAATAATTTAGAACTGATAATTACAAATTGTTAACTATACTTTAATTTGAAGTTGTGAATTTGATATTCTCAAATAAACAATTTAGAATTAATAATTTCAAATTATTAACTATACTTCAATTTGAAGTTGTGAATTTGAAATTTTCAAATAAACAATTTAGAATTAATATTTTCAAATTATTAACTATACTTCAATTTGAAGTTGTGAATTTGAAATTCTCAAATAAACAATTTAGAATTAATAATTACAAATTGTTAACTATACTTCAATTTGAAGTTGTGAATTTGAAATTCTCAAATAAACAATTTAGAACTGATAATTACAAATTGTTAACTATACTTCAATTTGAAGTTGTGAATTTGAAATTCTCAAATAAACAATTTAGAACTGATAATTACAAATTTTTAAAGCTATACTTTAATTTGAAGTTGTGAATTTGAAATTCTCAAATAAACAATTTAGAACTGATAATTACAAATTGTTAACTATACTTCAATTTGAAGTTGTGAATTTAAAATTCTCAAATAAACAATTTAAAACTGATAATTACAAATTGTTAACTATACTTCAATTTGAAGTTGTGAATTTGAAATTCTCAAATAAACAATTTAGAATTAATAATTACAAATTGTTAACTATACTTCACTTTGAAGTTGTGAATTTGAAATTCTCAAATAAACAATTTAGAACTGATAATTACAAATTATTAACTATACTTCAATTTGAAGTTGTGAATTTAAAATTCTCAAATAAACAAGTTAGAATTAAGAATTACAAATTGTTTACTATACTTCAATTTGAAGATGTGAATTTAAATATCTCAAATAATTAATTTAGAACTGATAATTACAAATTGTTAATTATACTTCAATTTGAAGTTGTGAATTTGAAATTCTCAAATAAACAATTTAGAATTAATAATTACAAATTGTTAACTATACTTCAATTTGAAGTTGTGAATTTGAAATTCTCAAATAAACAATTTAGAATTAATAATTTCAAATTATTAACTATACTTCAATTTGAAGTTGTGAATTTGAAATTCTCAAATAAACAATTTAGAATTAATAATTACAAATTGTTAACTATACTTCAATTTGAAGTTGTGAATTTGAAATTCTCAAATAAACAATTTAGAACTGATAATTACAAATTGTTAACTATACTTCAATTTGAAGTTGTGAATTTGAAATTCTCAAATAAACAATTTAAAACTGATAATTACAAATTGTTAGCTATACTTTAATTTGAAGTTGTGAATTTGAAATTCTCAAATAAACAATTATGAATTATTAATAACAAATTGTTAACTACGCTTCAATTTGAAGTTGTGAATTTAAAATTCTCAAATAAACAATTTAGAACTGATAATTACAAATTGTTAGCTATACTTTAATTTGAAGTTGTGAATTTGAAATTCTCAAATAAACAATTTTGAATTATTAATAACAAATTGTTAACTACGCTTCAATTTGAAGTTGTGAATTTAAAATTCTCAAATAAACAATTTAAAACTGATAATTACAAATTGTTAACTATACTTCAATTTGAAGTTGTGAATTTGAAATTCTCAAATAAACAATTTAGAATTAATAATTACAAATTGTTAACTATACTTCAATTTGAAGTTGTGAATTTGAAATTCTCAAATAAACAATTTAGAACTGATAATTACAAATTATTAACTATACTTCAATTTGAAGTTGTGAATTTAAATTCTCAAATAAACAATTTAGAATTAATAATTACAAATTGTTAACTATACTTCAATTTGAAGTTGTGAATTTGAAATTCTCAAATAAACAATTTAGAACTGATAATTACAAATTATTAACTATACTTCAATTTGAAGTTGTGAATTTAAAATTCTCAAATAAACAAGTTAGAATTAAAATTACAAATTGTTTAACTATACTTCAATTTGAAGATGTGAATTTAAATATCTCAAATAAACAATTTAGAATTAATAATTACAAATTGTTAATTATACTTCAATTTGAAGTTGTGAATTTGAAATTCTCAAATAAACAATTTAGAATTAATAATTACAAATTTTAACTATACTTCAATTTGAAGTTGTGAATTTGAAATTCTCAAATAAACAATTTAGAATTAATAATTACAAATTGTTAACTATACTTCAATTTGAAGTTGTGAATTTGAAATTCTCAAATAAACAATTTAGAATTAATAATTCAAATTTTAACTATACTTCAATTTGAAGTTGTGAATTTGAAATTCTCAAATAAACAATTTAGAATTAATAATTACAAATTGTTAACTATACTTCAATTTGAAGTTGTGAATTTGAAATTCTCAAATAAACAATTTAGAATTAATAATTACAAATTGTTAACTATACTTCAATTTGAAGTTGTGAATTTGAAATTCTCAAATAAACAATTTAGAATTTATAATTCAAATTATTAACTATACTTCAATTTGAAGTTGTGAATTTGAAATTCTCAAATAAACAATTTAGAATTAATAATTACAAATTGTTAACTATACTTCAATTTGAAGTTGTGAATTTGAAATTCTCAAATAAACAATTTAGAATTAATAATTAAATTGTTAACTATACTTCAATTTGAAGTTGTGAATTTGAAATTCTCAAATAAACAATTTAGAATTAATAATTCAAATTTTAACTATACTTTAATTTGAAGTTGTGAATTTGAAATTCTCAAATAAACAATTTAGAATTAATAATTACAAATTGTTAACTATACTTCAATTTGAAGTTGTGAATTTGAAATTCTCAAATAAACAATTTAGAATTAATAATTACAAATTGTTAACTATACTTCAATTTGAAGTTGTGAATTTGAAATTCTCAAATAAACAATTTAGAACTGATAATTACAAATTGTTAACTATACTTCAATTTGAAGTTGTGAATTTGAAATTCTCAAATAAACAATTTAGAACTGATAATTACAAATTGTTAACTATACTTCAATTTGAAGTTGTGAATTTGAAACTCTCAAATAAACTATTTAGAATTAATAATTTCAAATTATCAACTATACTTCAATTTGAAGTTGTGAATTTGAAATTCTCAAATAAACAATTTAGAATTAATAATTACAAATTGTTAACTATACTTCAATTTGAAGTTGTGAATTTGAAATTCTCAAATAAACAATTTAGAACTGATAATTACAAATTGTTAACTATACTTCAATTTGAAGTTGTGAATTTGAAAATCTCAAATAAACAATTTAGAACTGATAATTACAAATTGTTAACTATACTTCAATTTGAAGTTGTGAATTTGAAATTCTCAAATAAACAATTTAGAATTAATAATTACAAATTGTTAACTATACTTCAATTTGAAGTTGTGAATTTAAATCTCTCAAATAAACTATTTAGAATTAATAATTTCAAATTATTAACTATACTTCAATTTGAAGTTGTGAATTTGAAATTCTCAAATAAAACATTTAGAATTATTAATTACAAATTGTTAACTATACTTCAATTTAAAGTTGTGAATTTGAAACTCTCAAATAAACTATTTAGAATTAATAATTTCAAATTATTAACTATACTTCAATTTGAAGTTGTGAATTTGAAATTCTCAAATAAACAATTTAGAATTAGTAATTACAAATTGTTAACTATACTTCAATTTGAAGTTGTGAATTTGAAATTCTCAAATAAACAATTTAGAACTGATAATTACAAATTGTTAACTATACTTCAATTTGAAGTTGTGAATTTGAAATTCTCAAATAAACAATTTAGAATTAATAATTACAAATTGTTAACTTTACTTCAATTTGAAGTTGTGAATTTGAAACTCTCAAATAAACTATTTAGAATTAATAATTTCAAATTATCAACTATACTTCAATTTGAAGTTGTGAATTTGAAATTCTCAAATAAACAGTTTAGAATTAAAATTACAAATTGTTAACTATACTTCAATTTGAAGTTGTGAATTTGAAATTCTCAAATAAACAATTTAGAACTGATAATTACAAATTGTTAACTATACTTCAATTTGAAGTTGTGAATTTGAAAATCTCAAATAAACAATTTAGAACTGATATTACAAATTGTTAACTATACTTCAATTTGAAGTTGTGAATTTGAAATTCTCAAATAAAACATTTAGAATTAATAATTACAAATTGTTAACTATACTTCAATTTAAAGTTGTGAATTTGAAATTCTCAAATAAACAATTTAGAACTGATAATTACAAATTGTTAACTATACTTCAATTTGAAGTTGTGAATTTGAAACTCTCAAATAAACTATTTAGAATTAATAATTTCAAATTATCAACTATACTTCAATTTGAAGTTGTGAATTTGAAATTCTCAAATAAACAATTTAGAATTAATAATTACAAATTGTTAACTATACTTCAATTTGAAGTTGTGAATTTGAAATTCTTAAATAAACAATTTAGAACTGATAATTACAAATTGTTAACTATACTTCAATTTGAAGTTGTGAATTTGAAAATCTCAAATAAACAATTTAGAACTGATAATTACAAATTGTTAACTATACTTCAATTTGAAGTTGTGAATTTGAAATTCTCAAATAAACAATTTAGAATTAAAAATTACAAATTGTTAACTATACTTCAATTTGAAGTTGTGAATTTGAATCTCTCAAATAAACTATTTAGAATTAAAAATTACAAATTGTTTACTATACTTCAATTTGAAGATGTGAATTTAAATATCTCAAATAATTAATTTAGAACTGATAATTACAAATTGTTAACTATACTTCACTTTGAAGTTGTGAATTTGAAATTCTCAAATAAACAATTTAGAACTGATAATTACAAATTATTAACTATACTTCAATTTGAAGTTGTGAATTTAAAATTCTCAAATAAACAATTTAGAATTAATAATTACAAATTGTTAACTATACTTCAATTTGAAGATGTGAATTTAAATATCTCAAATAATTAATTTAGAACTGATAATTACAAATTGTTAATTATACTTCAATTTGAAGTTGTGAATTTGATATTCTCAAATAAACAATTTAGAATTAATAATTACAAATTGTTAACTATACTTCAATTTGAAGTTGTGAATTTCAAATTCTCAAATAAACAATTTAGAACTGATAATTACAAATTGTTAACTATACTTCAATTTGAAGTTGTGAATTTGAAATTCTCAAATAAACAATTTAGAACTGATAATTACAAATTGTTAGCTATACTTTAATTTGAAGTTGTGAATTTGAAATTCTCAAATAAACAATTATGAATTATTAATAACAAATTGTTAACTACGCTTCAATTTGAAGTTGTGAATTTGAAATTCTCAAATAAACAATTTAGAATTAATAATTACAAATTGTTAACTATACTTCAATTTGAAGTTGTGAATTTGAAATTCTCAAATAAACAATTTAGAACTGATAATTACAAATTGTTAACTATACTTCAATTTGAAGTTGTGAATTTGAAATTCTCAAATAAACAATTTAGAACTGATAATTACAAATTGTTAGCTATACTTTAATTTGAAGTTGTGAATTTGAAATTCTCAAATAAACAATTATGAATTATTAATAACAAATTGTTAACTACGCTTCAATTTGAAGTTGTGAATTTAAAATTCTCAAATAAACAATTTAAAACTGATAATTACAAATTGTTAACTATACTTCAATTTGAAGTTGTGAATTTGAAAATCTCAAATAAACAATTTAGAACTGATAATTACAAATTGTTAACTATACTTCAATTTGAAGTAGTCAATTTGAAATTCTCAAATAAACAATTTAGAACTGATAATTACAAATTGTTAGCTATACTTTAATTTGAAGTTGTGAATTTGAAATTCTCAAATAAACAATTTTGAAATATTAATAACAAATTGTTAACTACGCTTCAATTTGAAGTTGTGAATTTAAAATTCTCAAATAAACAATTTAAAACTGATAATTACAAATTGTTAACTATACTTCAATTTGAAGTTGTGAATTTGAAATTCTCAAATAAACAATTTAGAATTAATAATTACAAATTGTTAACTATACTTTACTTTGAAGTTGTGAATTTGAAATTCTCAAATAAACAATTTAGAACTGATAATTACAAATTATTAACTATACTTCAATTTGAAGTTGTGAATTTAAAATTCTCAAATAAACAAGTTAGAATTAAAATTACAAATTGTTTACTATACTTCAATTTGAAGATGTGAATTTAAATATCTCAAATAATTAATTTAGAACTGATAATTACAAATTGTTAACTATACTTCACTTTGAAGTTGTGAATTTGAAATTCTCAAATAAACAATTTAGAACTGATAATTACAAATTATTAACTATACTTCAATTTGAAGTTGTGAATTTGAAATTCTCAAATAAACAATTTAGAAGTAATAATTACAAATTGTTAACTATACTTCAATTTGAAGTTGTGAATTTGAAATTCTCAAATAAACAATTTAGAATTAATAATTACAAATTGTTAACTATACTTCAATTTGAAGTTGTGAATTTGAAATTCTCAAATAAACAATTTAGAACTGATAATTACAAATTGTTAACTATACTTCAATTTGAAGTTGTGAATTTGAAAATCTCAAATAAACAATTTAGAACTGATAATTACAAATTGTTAACTATACTTCAATTTGAAGTTGTGAATTTGAAAATCTCAAATAAACAATTTAGAACTGATAATTACAAATTGTTAACTATACTTCAATTTGAAGTTGTGAATTTGAAATTCTCAAATAAACAGTTTAGAATAATAATTACAAATTATTAACTATACTTCAATTTGAAGTTGTGAATTTGAAATTCTCAAATAAACAATTTAGAATTAATAATTACAAATTGTTAACTATACTTCAATTTGAAGTTGTGAATTTGAAATTCTCAAATAAACAATTTAGAATTAATAATTTCAAATTATTAACTATACTTCAATTTGAAGTTGTGAATTTGAAATTCTCAAATAAACAATTTAGAATTAATAATTACAAATTGTTAACTATACTTCAATTTGAAGTTGTGAATTTGAAATTCTCAAATAAACAATTTAGAACTGATAATTACAAATTGTTAACTATACTTCAATTTGAAGTTGTGAATTTGAAAATCTCAAATAAACAATTTAGAACTGATATTACAAATTGTTAACTATACTTCAATTTGAAGTTGTGAATTTGAAATTCTCAAATAAACAATTTAGAATTAAAATTACAAACTGTTAACTATACTTCAATTTGAAGTTGTGAATTTGAATTCTCAAATAAACAATTTAGATTTAATAATTTCAAATTATTAACTATACTTCAATTTGAAGTTGTGAATTTGAAATTCTCAATAAAAACATTTAGAATTAATAATTACAAATTGTTAACTATACTTCAATTTGAAGTTGTGAATTTGAAATTCTTAAATAAACAATTTAGAATTAGTAATTACAAATTGTTAACTATACTTCAATTTGAAGTTGTGACTTTGAAACTTTCAAATAAACTATTTAGAATTAATAATTTCAAATTATCAACTATACTTCAATTTGAAGTTGTGAATTTGAAATTCTCAAATAAACATTTAGAATTAAAATTACAAATTGTTAACTATACTTCAATTTGAAGTTGTGAATTTGAAATTCTCAAATAAACAATTTAGAACTGATAATTACAAATTGTTAACTATACTTCAATTTGAAGTTGTGAATTTGAAAATCTCAAATAAACAATTTAGAACTGATATTACAAATTGTTAACTATACTTCAATTTGAAGTTGTGAATTTGAAATTCTCAAATAAAACATTTAGAATTAATAATTACAAATTGTTAACTATACTTCAATTTAAAGTTGTGAATTTGAAACTCTCAAATAAACTATTTAGAATTAATAATTTCAAATTATTAACTATACTTCAATTTGAAGTTGTGAATTTGAAATTCTCAAATAAACAATTTAGAATTAGTAATTACAAATTGTTAACTATACTTCAATTTAAAGTTGTGAATTTGAAACTCTCAAATAAACTATTTAGAATTAATAATTTCAAATTATTAACTATACTTCAATTTGAAGTTGTGAATTTGAAATTCTCAAATAAACAATTTAGAATTAGTAATTACAAATTGTTAACTATACTTCAATTTGAAGTTGTGAATTTAAATATCTCAAATAATTAATTTAGAACTGATAATTACAAATTGTTAACTATACTTCACTTTGAAGTTGTGAATTTGAAATTCTCAAATAAACAATTTAGAACTGATAATTACAAATTATTAACTATACTTCAATTTGAAGTTGTGAATTTAAAATTCTCAAATAAACAAGTTAGAATTAAGAATTACAAATTGTTTACTATACTTCAATTTGAAGATGTGAATTTAAATATCTCAAATAATCAATTTAGAACTGATAATTACAAATTGTTAATTATACTTCAATTTGAAGTTGTGAATTTGATATTCTCAAATAAACAATTTAGAATTAATAATTACAAATTTTTAACTATACTTCAATTTGAAGTTGTGAATTTGAAATTCTCAAATAAACAATTTAGAATTAATAATTACAAATTGTTAACTATACTTCAATTTGAAGTTGTGAATTTGAAATTCTCAAATAAACAATTTAGAATTTATAAGTTCAAATTATTAACTATACTTCAATTTGAAGTTGTGAATTTGAAATTCTCAAATAAACAATTTAGAATTAATAAGTTCAAATTATTAACTATACTTCAATTTGAAGTTGTGAATTTAAATTCTCAAATAAACAATTTAGAATTATAATTACAAATTGTTAACTATACTTCAATTTGAAGTTGTGAATTTGAAATTCTCAAATAAACAATTTAGAATTAATAATTCAAATTATTAACTATACTTCAATTTGAAGTTGTGAATTTAAAATTCTCAAATAAACAATTTAGAATTAATAATTACAAATTGTTAACTATACTTCAATTTGAAGTTGTGAATTTGAAATTCTCAAATAAACTAATTTAGAATTAATAATTACAAATTGTTAACTATACTTCAATTTGAAGTTGTGAATTTGAAATTCTCAAATAAACAATTTAGAATTAATAATTACAAATTGTTAACTATACTTCAATTTGAAGTTGTGAATTTGAAATTCTCAAATAAACAATTTAGAATTAATAATTACAAATTGTTAACTATACTTCAATTTGAAGTTGTGAATTAGAAATTCTCAAATAAACAATTTAGAATTAATAATTACAAATTGTTAACTATACTTCAATTTGAAGTTGTGAATTTGAAATTCTCAAATAAACAATTTAGAATTAATAATTACAAATTGTTAACTATACTTCAATTTGAAGTTGTGAATTTGAAATTCTCAAATAAACAATTTAGAATTAATAATTACAAATTGTTAACTATACTTCAATTTGAAGTTGTGAATTTGAAATTCTCAAATAAACAATTTAGAATTAATAATTACAAATTGTTAACTATACTTCAATTTGAAGTTGTGAATTTGAAATTCTCAAATAAACAATTTAGAATTAATAATTACAAATTGTTAACTATACTTCAATTTGAAGTTGTGAATTTGAAATTCTCAAATAAACAATTTAGAATTAATAATTACAAATTGTTAACTATACTTCAATTTGAAGTTGTGAATTTGAAATTCTCAAATAAACAATTTAGAATTAATAATTACAAATTGTTAACTATACTTCAATTTGAAGTTGTGAATTTGAAATTCTCAAATAAACAATTTAGAATTAATAATTACAAATTATTAACTATACTTCAATTTGAAGTTGTGAATTTGAAATTCTCAAATAAACAATTTAGAATTAATAATTACAAATTGTTAACTATACTTCAATTTGAAGTTGTGAATTTGAAATTCTCAAATAACCAATTTAGAATTAATAATTACAAATTGTTAACTATACTTCAATTTGAAGTTGTGAATTTGAAATTCTCAAATAAACAATTTAGAATTAATAATTCAAATTATTAACTATACTTCAATTTGAAGTTGTGAATTTGAAATTCTCAAATAAACAATTTAGAATTAATAATACAAATTGTTAACTATACTTTACTTTGAAGTTGTGAATTTGAAATTCTTAAATAAACAATTTAGAACTGATAATTACAAATTATTAACTATACTTCAATTTGAAGTTGTGAATTTAAAATTCTCAAATAAACAAGTTAGAATTAAGAATTACAAATTGTTTACTATACTTCAATTTAAAGATGTGAATTTAAATATCTCAAATAAACAATTTAGAACTGATAATTACAAATTGTTAACTATACTTCAATTTGAAGTTGTGAATTTGAAAATCTCAAATAAACAATTTATAATTAATAATTTCAAATTATTAACTATACTTCAATTTGAAGTTGTGAATTTGAAATTCTCAAATAAACAATTTAGAATTAATAATTACAAATTGTTAACTATACTTCAATTTGAAGTTGTGAATTTGAAATTCTCAAATAAAAAATTTTATGAATTATTAATAACAAATTGTTAACTATACTTCAATTTGAAGTTGTGAATTTGAAATTCTCAAATAAACAATTTAGAACTGATAATTACAAATTGTTAACTATACTTCAATTTGAAGTTGTGAATTTGAAATTCTCAAATAAACAATTTAGAATTAATAATTACAAATTGTTAACTATATTTTCAATTTGAAGTTGTGAATTTGAAATTCTCAAATAAACAATTTAGAACTGATAATTACAAATTATTAACTATACTTCAATTTGAAGTTGTGAATTTAAATTCTCAAATAAACAATTTAGAATTAAGAATTACAAATTTTTTAACTATACTTCAATTTGAAGTTGTGAATTTAAATATCTCAAATAAACAATTTAGAACTGATAATTACAAATTGTTAACTATACTTCAATTTGAAGTTGTGAATTTGAAATTCTCAAATAAACAATTTAGAACTGATAATTACAAATTTTAACTATACTTCAATTTGAAGTTGTGAATTTGAAATTCTCAAATAAACAATTAGAATTAATAATTACAAATTGTTAACTATACTTCAATTTGAAGTTGTGAATTTAAATTCTCAAATAAAAATTTAGAACTGATAATTACAAATTGTTAACTATACTTCAATTTGAAGTTGTGAATTTAAATTCTCAAATAAACAATTTAGAATTAATAATTACAAATTGTTAACTATACTTCAATTTGAAGTTGTAATTTGAAAATCTCAAATAAACAATTTAGAATTAATAATTACAAATTGTTAACTACAGTAGCGATCTAAAGTAAGTTGGCAAACAGTTTTTTACAAAAAAATTATTAGAAAAGAAATCATTTAGTGGACTATCATATATTTTCTAAAAGTATGTAGATTAATACGTAGTTTAACGTATAAAACTTGCAGTTGGTATAAAACAAAGAAGTATATAAGCGAATTGAATTTTATGGAGGGTTCAAAAGAAAATTGGCATAACATCCAAACAATATCAAAACAATAATAAGCGTTCATAAAAGTTAATTTGATTGAAATATATCTTTCTTGATAATACATCGACATGCCCAGAAGGAAAGAGTATTCAGAAGATTTAAAAAACACGGTTCTTAAATGGTTAAAAAATGGAAATTCATTGAGAGCAGCAGAACGCGAATTTGACATTCCAAATCAAACAATAAGTCTCTGGTGTCACAAATATAATAAATATGGATCAGTAGAGACACGCCCAAGAACAGGGCGACCACGAAAAACAACCAAAAGAGAAGATAAAATGATCGTTCGTGAAGCAATAAAAAATCCTCGTGTAACGGCTACACAAATTGTTCAAAGTTTTAACGAAAATCGCGAAGAAAATATACATGTTTCGACAGTGAAACGTCGACTATATGCAGCTAAACTATTTGGCAGACGTCCTTGTAAGAAACCACTTATATCAAAAAAGAATCGGATAGCCCGTCTGAAGTTTGCTAAAAATCACTTACACTGGGAAAAAAAAGATTGGTCCAAAATTCTTTGGAGTGACGAAAGTAAGTATAATTTGTTTTCCTCGGATGGTATTAAGTATATTCGACGTCCAGAAGGTAAAAGATATGATATTAGATATCAAGTTCCTACTATAAAACATGGTGGAGGGAACGTCATGGTGTGGGGTTGCTTTTCTCGTGATGGCATTGGATCTCTACACAGAATTGATGGCATTATGGATCGGTTTATGTATGCCGACATACTGAGGGATCATATGCTACCACATGGCAAGAGAAAATGCCGCGCGGCTGGATATTTCAGCAGGATAATGACCCAAAACATGCTTCACAGCATGTTAAGCAGTACATGGACAAAGCTAAAATTCGGCTTTTAGAGTGGCCCAGTCAATCTCAGATTTGAATCCCATAGAGCATTTGTGGGAAGAGCTCGAACGTCGAATAAGAAGTGAAAATTATAGTAATACCACTAAATTATGGGAAGCATTGCAGAGAATGGTCAAAATACCATTAGAACGTTTAGAGAAGCTGGTTGACTCGATGCAATCACGATGTAAAGCTGTTATCGCTGCAAAAGGGTTTGCAACAAAGTACTAAATGTTTTTAATCCATAGTTGTTACTATATGTATTTCTTTATTTTTTGTTTTAAGAGCGTTTTGTCATAACTTGATAAATAGAAATATTTCGAAATTTTCGTTTTTGAATTTTTCACGTTAATAAATTTTCTAGAAAATTATATTTATATTTTTAATTTAAAGCCTTTTAAGGAATAAATATTTGAAAAATTAAAGCAAAATATTGAACTTTGAAAAAAACTGTTTGCAACTTACTTTAGATCGCTACTGTATACTTTAATTTGAAGTTGTGAATTTGAAATTCTCAAATAAACAATTTAGAATAATAATTACAAATTGTTAACTATACTTCAATTTGAAGTTGTGAATTTGAAATTCTCAAATAAACAATTTAGAATTAAATTACAAATTGTTAACTATACTTCAATTTGAAGTTGTGAATTTGAAATTCTCAAATAAACATTTAGAATTAATAATTTCAAATTATTAACTATACTTCAATTTGAAGTTGTGAATTTGAAATTCTCAAATAAACAATTTAGAATTAATAATTACAAATTGTTAACTATACTTCAATTTGAAGTTGTGAATTTGAAATTCTCAAATAAACAATTTAGAACTGATAATTACAAATTGTTAACTATACTTCAATTTGAAGTTGTGAATTTGAAAATCTCAAATAAACAATTTAGAACTGATAATTACAAATTGTTAACTATACTTCAATTTGAAGTTGTGAATTTGAAATTCTCAAATAAACAATTTAGAATTAAAAATTACAAATTGTTAACTATACTTCAATTTGAAGTTGTGAATTTGAATCTCTCAAATAAACAATTTAGAATTAATAATTTCAAATTATTAACTATACTTCAATTTGAAGTTGTGAATTTGAAATTCTCAAATAAACAATTTAGAACTAATAATTACAAATTGTTAACTATACTTCAATTTGAAGTTGTGAATTTGAAATTCTCAAATAAACAATTTAGAACCGATAATTACAAATTGTTAACTATACTTCAATTTGAAGTTGTGAATTTGAAATTCTCAAATAAACAATTTAGAATTAATAATTACAAATTGTTAACTATACTTCAATTTGAAGTTGTGAATTTGAAATTCTCAAATAAACAATTTAGAATTATAATTACAAATTGTTAACTATACTTCAATTTGAAGTTGTGAATTTGAAATTCTCAAATAAACAATTTAAACTGATAATTACAAATTATTAACTATACTTCAATTTGAAGTTGTGAATTTGAAATTTCAAATAAACATTTAGAATTAATAATTACAAATTGTTAACTATACTTCAATTTGAAGTTGTGAATTTGAAATTCTCAAATAAACAATTTAGAATTAATAATTCAAATTATTAACTATACTTCAATTTGAAGTTGTGAATTTGAAATTCTCAAATAAACAATTTAGAATTAATAATTACAAATTGTTAACTATACTTCAATTTGAAGTTGTGAATTTGAAATTCTCAAATAAACAATTTAGAATTAATAATTACAAATTGTTAACTATACTTCAATTTGAAGTTGTGAATTTGAAATTCTCAAATAAACAATTTAGAACTGATAATTACAAATTGTTAACTATACTTCAATTTGAAGTTGTGAATTTGAAACTCTCAAATAAACTATTTAGAATTAATAATTTCAAATTATTAACTATACTTCAATTTGAAGTTGTGAATTTGAAATTCTCAAATAAACAATTTAGAATTAATAATTACAAATTGTTAACTATACTTCAATTTGAAGTTGTGAATTTGAAATTCTCAAATAAACAATTTAGAACTGATAATTACAAATTGTTAACTATACTTCAATTTGAAGTTGTGAATTTGAAAATCTCAAATAAACAATTTAGAACTGATATTACAAATTGTTAACTATACTTCAATTTGAAGTTGTGAATTTGAAATTCTCAAATAAACAATTTAGAATTAAAAATTACAAATTGTTAACTATACTTCAATTTGAAGTTGTGAATTTGAATCTCTCAAATAAACTATTTAGAATTAATAATTTCAAATTATTAACTATACTTCAATTTGAAGTTGTGAATTTGAAATTCTCAAATAAACATTTAGAATTAATAATTACAAATTGTTAACTATACTTCAATTTAAAGTTGTGAATTTGAAATCTCAAATAAACTATTTAGAATTAATAATTTCAAATTATTAACTATACTTCAATTTAAAGTTGTGAATTTGAAATTCTCAAATAAACAATTTAGAATTAATAATTACAAATTGTTAACTATACTTCAATTTGAAGTTGTGAATTTGAAATTTTCAAATAAACAATTTAGAATTAATAATTCAAATTATTAACTATACTTCAATTTGAAGTTGTGAATTTGAAATTCTCAAATAAACAATTTAGAATTAATAATTACAAATTGTTAACTATACTTCAATTTGAAGTTGTGAATTTGAAATTCTCAAATAAACAATTTAGAACTGATAATTACAAATTGTTAACTATACTTCAATTTGAAGTTGTGAATTTGAAATTCTCAAATAAACAATTTAGAATTAATAATTACAAATTGTTAACTATACTTCAATTTGAAGTTGTGAATTTGAAATTCTCAAATAAACAATTTAGAACTGATAATTACAAATTGTTAACTATACTTCAATTTGAAGTTGTGAATTTGAAAATCTCAAATAAACAATTTAGAACTGAAAATTACAAATTGTTAACTATACTTCAATTTGAAGTTGTGAATTTGAAATTCTCAAATAAACAATTTAGAATTAAAAATTACAAATTGTTAACTATACTTCAATTTGAAGTTGTGAATTTGAAATTCTCAAATAAACTATTTAGAATTAATAATTTCAAATTAATAACTATACTTCAATTTGAAGTTGTGAATTTGAAATTCTCAAATAAACATTTAGAATTAATAATTACAAATTGTTAACTATACTTCAATTTAAAGTTGTGAATTTGAAACTCTCAAATAAACTATTTAGAATTAATAATTTCAAATTATTAACTATACTTCAATTTGAAGTTGTGAATTTGAAATTCTCAAATAAACAATTTAGAATTAGTAATTACAAATTGTTAACTATACTTCAATTTGAAGTTGTGAATTTGAAATTCTCAAATAAACAATTTAGAACTGATAATTACAAATTGTTAACTATACTTCAATTTGAAGTTGTGAATTTGAAATTCTCAAATAAACAATTTAGAACTGATAATTACAAATTGTTAACTATACTTCAATTTGAAGTTGTGAATTTGAAATTCTCAAATAAACAATTTAGAACTGATAATTACAAATTGTTAACTATACTTCAATTTGAAGTTGTGAATTTGAAATTCTCAAATAAACAATTTAGAATTAATAATTACAAATTGTTAACTATACTTCAATTTGAAGTTGTGAATTTGAAATTCTCAAATAAACAATTTAGAATTAATAATTACAAATTGTTAACTATACTTCAATTTGAAGTTGTGAATTTGAAATTCTCAAATAAACAATTTAGAATTAATAATTTCAAATTATTAACTATACTTCAATTTGAAGTTGTGAATTTGAAATTCTCAAATAAACAATTTAGAATTAATAATTACAAATTGTTAACTATACTCAATTTGAAGTTGTGAATTTGAAATTCTCAAATAAACAATTTAGAACTGATAATTACAAATTGTTAACTATACTTCAATTTGAAGTTGTGAATTTGAAATTCTCAAATAAACAATTTAGAACTGATAATTACAAATTGTTAACTATACTTCAATTTGAAGTTGTGAATTTGAAATTCTCAAATAAACTAATTTAGAATTATAATTACAAATTGTTAACTATACTTCAATTTGAAGTTGTGAATTTAAATTCTCAAATAAACAATTTAGAAACTGATAATTACAAATTGTTAACTATACTTCAATTTGAAGTTGTGAATTTGAAATTCTCAAATAAACAATTTAGAATTAATAATTACAAATTGTTAACTATACTCAATTTGAAGTTGTGAATTTGAAATTCTCAAATAAACATTTAGAATTATAATTACAAATTGTTAACTATACTTCAATTTGAAGTTGTGAATTTGAAATTCTCAAATAAACAATTTAGAATTAATAATTACAAATTGTTAACTATACTTCAATTTGAAGTTGTGAATTTGATATTCTCAAATAAACAATTTAGAATTAATAATTACAAATTGTTAACTATACTTCAATTTGAAGTTGTGAATTTGAAATTCTCAAATAAACAATTTAGAACTGATAATTACAAATTGTTAACTATACTTCAATTTGAAGTTGTGAATTTGAAATTCTCAAATAAACAATTTAGAATTAATAATTACAAATTGTTAACTATACTTCAATTTGAAGTTGTGAATTTGAAATTCTCAAATAAACAATTTAGAACTGATAATTACAAATTGTTAACTATACTTTAATTTGAAGTTGTGAATTTGAAATTCTCAAATAAACAATTTAGAATTAATAATTACAAATTGTTAACTATACTTCAATTTGAAGTTGTGAATTTGAAATTCTCAAATAAACAATTTAGAATTAAAATTACAAATTGTTAACTATACTTCACTTTGAAGTTGTGAATTTGAAATTCTCAAATAAACAATTTAAAACTGATAATTACAAATTATTAACTATACTTCAATTTGATGTTGCGAATTTGAAATTATCAAATAAAACATTTAGAATTAATAATTACAAATTGTTAACTATACTTCAATTTAAAGTTGTGAATTTGAAACTCTCAAATAAACTATTTAGAATTAATAATTTCAAATTATTAACTTCAATTTGAAGTTGTGAATTTGAAATTCTCAAATAAACAATTTAGAATTAGTAATTACAAATTGTTAACTATACTTCAATTTGAAGTTGTGAATTTGAAATTCTCAAATAAACAATTTAGAATTAATAATTACAAATTGTTAACTATACTTTAATTTGAAGTTGTGAATTTGAAATTCTCAAATAAACAATTTAGAACTGATAATTACAAATTGTTAACTATACTTCAATTTGAAGTTGTGAATTTGAAAATCTCAAATAAACAATTTAGAACTGATAATTACAAATTGTTAACTATACTTTAATTTGAAGTTGTGAATTTGAAATTCTCAAATTAACAATTTAGAATTAATAATTACAAATTGTTAACTATACTTCAATTTGAAGTTGTGAATTTGAAATTCTCAAATAAAAATTTAGAATTAAAATTACAAATAGTTAACTTTACTTCAATTTGAAGTTGTGAATTTGAAACTCTCAAATAAACTATTTAGAATTAATAATTTCAAATTATTAACTATACTTCAATTTGAAGTTGTGAATTTGAAATTCTCAAATAAACAATTTAGAATTAATAATTACAAATTGTTAACTATACTTCAATTTGAAGTTGTAAAATTGAAATTCTCAAATAAACATTTAGAACAGATAATTACAAATTGTTAATTATACTTCAATTTGAAGTTGTGAATTTGATTTTCTCAAATAAACAATTATAATTAATAATTACAAATTGTTAACTATACTTCAATTTGAAGTTGTGAATTTGAAAATCTCAAATAAACAATTTAGAACTGATATTACAAATTGTTAACTATACTTCAATTTGAAGTTGTGAATTTGAAATTCTCAAATAAACAATTTAGAATTAAAAATTACAAATTGTTAACTATACTTCAATTTGAAGTTGTGAATTTGAATCTCTCAAATAAACTATTTAGAATTAATAATTTCAAATTATTAACTATACTTCAATTTGAAGTTGTGAATTTGAAATTCTCAAATAAAACATTTAGAATTAATAATTACAAATTGTTAACTATACTTCAATTTGAAGTTGTGAATTTGAAATTCTCAAATAAACAATTTAGAATTAATAATTTCAAATTATTAACTATACTTCAATTTGAAGTTGTGAATTTGAAATTCTCAAATAAACAATTTAGAATTAATAATTACAAATTGTTAACTATACTTCAATTTGAAGTTGTGAATTTGAAATTCTCAAATAAACAATTTAGAACTGATAATTACAAATTGTTAGCTATACTTCAATTTGAAGTTGTGAATTTGAAATTCTCAAATAAACAATTTAGAACTGATAATTACAAATTGTTAACTATACTTCAATTTGAAGTTGTGAATTTGAAATTCTCAAATAAACAATTTAGAATTATTAATTACAAATTGTTAACTATACTTCAATTTGAAGTTGTGAATTTAAAATTCTCAAATAAACAATTTAGAATTAATAATTACAAATTGTTAACTATACTTCAATTTGAAGTTGTGAATTTGAAATTCTCAAATAAACAATTTAGAACTGATAATTACAAATTGTTAACTATACTTCAATTTGAAGTTGTGAATTTGAAATTCTCAAATAAACAATTTAGAACTGATAATTACAAATTGTTAGCTATACTTTAATTTGAAGTTGTGAATTTGAAATTCTCAAATAAACAATTTTGAATTATTAATTACAAATTGTTAACTACGCTTCAATTTGAAGTTGTGAATTTAAAATTCTCAAATAAACAATTTAAAACTGATAATTACAAATGGTTAACTATACTTCAATTTGAAGTTGTGAATTTGAAATTCTCAAATAAACAATTTAGAATTAATAATTACAAATTGTTAACTATACTTCATTTGAAGTTGTGAATTTGAAATTCTCAAATAAACAATTTAGAACTGATAATTACAAATTATTAACTATACTTCAATTTGAAGTTGTGAATTTAAAATTCTCAAATAAACAAGTTAGAATTAAGAATTACAAATTGTTTACTATACTTCAATTTGAAGATGTGAATTTAAATATCTCAAATAATTAATTTAGAACTGATAATTACAAATTGTTAACTATACTTCAATTTGAAGTTGTGATTTTAAATTTTTCAAATAAACAATTTAGAACTGATAATTACAAATTGTTAATTATACTTCAATTTGAAGTTGTGAATTTGATATTCTCAAATAAACAATTTAGAATTAATAATTAAAATTTTAACTATACTTCAATTTGAAGTTGAGAATATGAAATTCTCAAATAAACAATTTAGAATTAATAATTACAAATTGTTAACTATACTTCAATTTGAAGTTGTGAATTTGAAATTCTCAAATAAACAATTTAGAATTAATAAGTTCAAATTATTAACTATACTTCAATTTGAAGTTGTGAATTTGAAATTCTCAAATAAACAATTTAGAATTAATAATTACAAATTGTTAACTATACTTCAATTTGAAGTTGTGAATTTGATATTCTCAAATAAACAATTTAGAATTAATAATTTCAAACTATTAACTATACTTCAATTTGAAGTTGTGAATTTGAAATTCTCAAATAAACAATTTAGAATTAATAATTACAAATTGTTAACTATACTTCAATTTGAAGTTGTGAATTTGAAATTTTCAAATAAACAATTTAGAATTAATAATTTCAAATTATTAACTATACTTCAATTTGAAGTTGTGAATTTGAAATTCTCAAATAAACAATTTAGAATTAATAATTACAAATTGTTAACTATACTTCAATTTGAAGTTGTGAATTTGAAATTCTCAAATAAACAATTTAGAACTGATAATTACAAATTGTTAACTATACTTCAATTTGAAGTTGTGAATTTGAAATTCTCAAATAAACAATTTAGAACTGATAATTACAAATTGTTAGCTATACTTTAATTTGAAGTTGTGAATTTGAAATTCTCAAATAAACAATTTTGAATTATTAATAACAAATTGTTAACTATCTTCAATTTGAAGTTGTGAATTTAAAATTCTCAAATAAACAATTTAAAACTGATAATTACAAATTGTTAACTATACTTCAATTTGAAGTTGTGAATTTGAAATTCTCAAATAAACAATTTAGAATTAATAATTACAAATTGTTAACTATACTTCACTTTGAAGTTGTGAATTTGAAATTCTCAAATAAACAATTTAGAACTGATAATTACAAATTATTAACTATACTTCAATTTGAAGTTGTGAATTTAAAATTCTCAAATAAACAAGTTAGAATTAAGAATTACAAATTGTTTACTATACTTCAATTTGAAGATGTGAATTTAAATATCTCAAATAATTAATTTAGAACTGATAATTACAAATTGTTAACTATACTTCACTTTGAAGTTGTGAATTTGAAATTCTCAAATAAACAATTTAGAACTGATAATTACAAATTATTAACTATGCTTCAATTTGAAGTTGTGAATTTAAAATTCTCAAACAAACAAGTTAGAATTAAGAATTACAAATTGTTTACTATACTTCAATTTGAAGATGTGAATTTAAATATCTCAAATAATTAATTTAGAACTGATAATTACAAATTGTTAATTATACTTCAATTTGAAGTTGTGAATTTGATTTTCTCAAATAAACAATTATAATTAATAATTACAAATTGTTAACTATACTTCAATTTGAAGTTGTGAATTTGAAATTCTCAAATAAACAATTTAGAATTAATAATTACAAATTGTTAACTATACTTCAATTTGAAGTTGTGAATTTGAAACTCTCAAATAAACAATTTAGAATTAATAATTACAAATTGTTAACTATACTTCAATTTGAAGTTGTGAATTTGAAATTCTCAAATAAACAATTTAAATTAATAATTTCAAATTGTTAACTATACTTCAATTTGAAGTTGTGAATTTGAAATTCTCAAATAAACAATTTAGAACTGATAATTACAAATTGTTAACTATACTTCAATTTGAAGTTGTGAATTTGAAATTCTCAAATAAACAATTTAGAACTGATAATTACAAATTGTTAACTATACTTCAATTTGAAGTTGTGAATTTGAAATTCTCAAATAAACAGTTTAGAACTGATAATTACAAATTGTTAACTATACTTCAATTTGAAGTTGTGAATTTGAAATTCTCAAATAAACAATTTAGAATTAATAATTACAAATTGTTAACTATACTTCAATTTGAAGTTGTGAATTTGAAATTCTCAAATAAACAATTTAGAATTAATAATTACAAATTGTTAACTATACTTCAATTTGAAGTTGTGAATTTGAAATTCTCAAATAAACAGTTTAGAACTGATAATTACAAATTGTTAACTATACTTCAATTTGAAGTTGTGAATTTGAAATTCTCAAATAAACAATTTAGAACTGATAATTACAAATTGTTAGCTATACTTTAATTTGAAGTTGTGAATTTGAAATTCTCAAATAAACAATTTGAATTATTAATTACAAATTGTTAACTACTTCAATTTGAAGTTGTGAATTTAAAATTCTCAAATAAACAATTTAAAACTGATAATTACAAATGTTAACTATACTTCAATTTGAAGTTGTGAATTTGAAATTCTCAAATAAACAATTTAGAATTAATAATTACAAATTGTTAACTATACTTCAATTTGAAGTTGTGAATTTGAAATTCTCAAATAAACAATTTAGAACTGATAACTACAAATTGTTAACTATACTTCAATTTGAAGTTGTGAATTTGAAATTCTCAAATAAACAATTTAGAACTGATAATTACAAATTGTTAACTATACTTCAATTTGAAGTTGTGAATTTAAAATTCTCAAATAAACAATTTAGAATTATAATTACAAATTGTTAACTATACTTCAATTTGAAGTTGTGAATTTAAATTCTCAAATAAACAATTTAGAACTGATAATTACAAATTGTTAACTATACTTCAATTTGAAGTTGTGAATTTGAATTCTCAAATAAACAATTTAGAATTAATAATTACAAATTTTAACTATACTTCAATTTGAAGTTGTGAATTTGAAATTCTCAAATAAACAATTTAGAATTAATAATTACAAATTGTTAACTATACTTCAATTTGAAGTTGTGAATTTGAAATTCTCAAATAAACAATTTGAATTATTAATTACAAATTGTTAACTATACTTTAATTTGAAGTTGTGAATTTGAAATTCTCAAATAAACAATTTAGAACTGATAATTACAAATTATTAACTATACTTCAATTTGAAGTTGTGAATTTAAAATTCTCAAATAAACAAGTTAGAATTAAGAATCACAAATTGTTTACTATACTTCAATTTGAAGATGTGAATTTAAATATCTCAAATAATTAATTTAGAACTGATAATTACAAATTGTTAACTATACTTCACTTTGAAGTTGTGAATTTGAAATTCTCAAATAAACAATTTAGAACTGATAATTACAAATATATAATATAGATAATTACAACTATACTTCAATTTAAAGTTGTGAATTTAAAATTCTCAAATAAACAAGTTAGAATTAAGAATTACAAATTGTTTACTATACTTCAATTTGAAGATGTGAATTTAAATATCTCAAAATTTTAATTTAGAACTGATAATTACAAATTGTTAATTATACTTCAATTTGAAGTTGTGAATTTAAAATTCTCAAATAAACAATTTAGAACTGATAATTACAAATTGTTAACTATACTTCAATTTGAAGTTGTAAATTTGAAAATCTCAAATAAACAATTTAGAACTGATAATTACAAATTGTTAACTATACTTTAATTTGAAGTTGTAAATTTGAAATTCTCAAATAAACAATTTAGAATTAATAATTACAAATTGTTAACTATACTTCAATTTGAAGTTGTGAATTTGAAATTCTCAAATAAACAATTTAGAATTAAAAATTACAAATTGTTAACTTTACTTCAATTTGAAGTTGTGAATTTGAAACTCTCAAATAAACTATTTAGAATTAATAATTTCAAATTATTAACTATACTTCAATTTGAAGTTGTGAATTTGAAATTCTCAAATAAACAATTTAGAATTAATAATTACAAATTGTTAACTATACTTCAATTTGAAGTTGTGAATTTGAAATTCTCAAATAAACAGTTTAGAACTGATAATTACAAATTGTTAACTATACTTCAATTTGAAGTTGTGAATTTGAAAATCTCAAATAAACAATTTAGAACTGATATTACAAATTGTTAACTATACTTCAATTTGAAGTTGTGAATTTGAAATTCTCAAATAAACAATTTAGAATTAAAAATTACAAATTGTTAACTATACTTCAATTTGAAGTTGTGAATTTGAATCTCTCAAATAAACTATTTAGAATTGATAATTACAAATTGTTAACTATACTTCACTTTGAAGTTGTGAATTTGAAATTCTCAAATAAACAATTTAGAACTGATAATTACAAATTATTAACTATACTTCAATTTGAAGTTGTGAATTTAAAATTCTCAAATAAACAAGTTAGAATTAAGAATTACAAATTGTTTACTATACTTCAATTTGAAGATGTGAATTTAAATATCTCAAATAATTAATTTAGAACTGATAATTACAAATTGTTAATTATACTTCAATTTGAAGTTGTGAATTTGAATTCTCAAATAAACAATTTAATTAATAATTACAAATTGTTAACTATACTTCAATTTGAAGTTGTGAATTTGAAATTCTCAAATAAACAATTTAGAAATAATAATTTCAAATTATTAACTATACTTCAATTTGAAGTTGTGAATTTGAAATTCTCAAATAAACAATTTAGAATTAATAATTACAAATTGTTAACTATACTTCAATTTGAAGTTGTGAATTTGAAATTCTCAAATAAACAATTTAGAACTGATAATTACAAATTGTTAACTATACTTCAATTTGAAGTTGTGAATTTGAAATTCTCAAATAAACAATTTAGAACTGATAATTACAAATTGTTAACTATACTTTAATTTGAAGTTGTGAATTTGAAATTCTCAAATAAACAATTTAGAATTATAATTACAAATTGTTAACTATACTTCAATTTGAAGTTGTGAATTTAAATTCTCAAATAAACAATTTAAAACTGATAATTACAAATTGTTAACTATACTTCAATTTGAAGTTGTGAATTTGAAATTCTCAAATAAACAATTTAGAACTGATAATTACAAATTGTTAACTATACTTCAATTTGAAGTTGTGAATTTGAAATTTCTCAAATAAACAATTTATAATTAATAATTACAAATTGTTAACTATACTTCAATTTGAAGTTGTGAATTTGAAATTCTCAAATAAACAATTTAGAAATAATAATTTCAAATTATTAACTATACTTCAATTTGAAGTTGTGAATTTGAAATTCTCAAATAAACAATTTAGAATTAATAATTACAAATTGTTAACTATACTTCAATTTGAAGTTGTGAATTTAAAATTCTCAAATAAACAATTTAAAACTGATAATTACAAATTGTTAACTATACTTCAATTTGAAGTTGTGAATTTGAAATTCTCAAATAAACAATTTAGAACTGATAATTACAAATTGTTAACTATACTTCAATTTGAAGTTGTGAATTTGAAATTCTCAAATAAACAATTTAGAATTAATAATTACAAATTGTTAACTATACTTTAATTTGAAGTTGTGAATTTGAAATTCTCAAATAAACAATTTAGAACTGATAATTACAAATTATTAACTATACTTCAATTTGAAGTTGTGAATTTAAAATTTTCAAATAAACAAGTTAGAATTAAGAATTACAAATTGTTTACTATACTTCAATTTGAAGATGTGAATTTAAATATCTCAAATAATTAATTTAGAACTGATAATTACAAATTGTTAACTATACTTCAATTTGAAGTTGTGAATTTGAATCTCTCAAATAAACTATTTAGAATTAATAATTTCAAATTATTAACTATACTTCAATTTGAAGTTGTGAATTTGAAATTCTCAAATAAAACATTTAGAATTAATAATTACAAATTGTTAACTATACTTCAATTTAAAGTTGTGAATTTGAAATTCTCAAATAAACAATTATGAATTATTAATAACAAATTGTTAACTACTTCAATTTGAAGTTGTGAATTTGAAATTCTCAAATAAACAATTTAGAACTGATAATTACAAATTGTTAACTATACTTCAATTTGAAGTTGTGAATTTGAAATTCTCAAATAAACAATTTAGAATTAATAATTACAAATTGTTAACTATACTTTACTTTGAAGTTGTGAATTTGAAATTCTCAAATAAACAATTTAGAACTGATAATTACAAATTATTAACTATACTTCAATTTGAAGTTGTGAATTTAAAATTCTCAAATAAACAAGTTAGAATTAAGAATCACAAATTGTTTACTATACTTCAATTTGAAGATGTGAATTTAAATATCTCAAATAATTAATTTAGAACTGATAATTACAAATTGTTAACTATACTTCACTTTGAAGTTGTGAATTTGAAATTCTCAAATAAACAATTTAGAACTGATAATTACAAATATATAATATAGATAATTACAACTATACTTCAATTTAAAGTTGTGAATTTAAAATTCTCAAATAAACAAGTTAGAATTAAGAATTACAAATTGTTTACTATACTTCAATTTGAAGATGTGAATTTAAATATCTCAAAATTTTAATTTAGAACTGATAATTACAAATTGTTAATTATACTTCAATTTGAAGTTGTGAATTTAAAATTCTCAAATAAACAATTTAGAACTGATAATTACAAATTGTTAACTATACTTCAATTTGAAGTTGTGAATTTAAAATTCTCAAATAAACAATTTAGAACTGATAATTACAAATTGTTAACTACAGTAGCGATCTAAAGTAAGTTGGCAAACAGTTTTTACAAAAATTATTAGAAAAGAAATCATTTAGTGGACTATCATATATTTTCTAAAAGTATGTAGATTAATACGTAGTTTAACGTATAAAACTTGCAGTTGGTATAAAACAAAGAAGTATATAAGCGAATTGAATTTTATGGAGGGTTCAAAAGAAAATTGGCATAACATCCAAACAATATCAAAACAATAATAAGCGTTCATAAAAGTTAATTTGATTGAAATATATCTTTCTTGATAATACATCGACATGCCCAGAAGGAAAGAGTATTCAGAAGATTTAAAAACACGGTTCTTAAATGGTTAAAAATGGAAATTCATTGAGAGCAGCAGAACGCGAATTTGACATTCCAAATCAAACAATAAGTCTCTGGTGTCACAAATATAATAAATATGGATCAGTAGAGACACGCCCAAGAACAGGGCGACCACGAAAACAACCAAAAGAGAAGATAAAATGATCGTTCGTGAAGCAATAAAAATCCTCGTGTAACGGCTACACAAATTGTTCAAAGTTTTAACGAAAATCGCGAAGAAAATATACATGTTTCGACAGTGAAACGTCGACTATATGCAGCTAAACTATTTGGCAGACGTCCTTGTAAGAAACCACTTATATCAAAAAGAATCGGATAGCCCGTCTGAAGTTTGCTAAAATCACTTACACTGGGAAAAAAGATTGGTCCAAAATTCTTTGGAGTGACGAAAGTAAGTATAATTTGTTTTCCTCGGATGGTATTAAGTATATTCGACGTCCAGAAGGTAAAAGATATGATATTAGATATCAAGTTCCTACTATAAAACATGGTGGAGGGAACGTCATGGTGTGGGGTTGCTTTTCTCGTGATGGCATTGGATCTCTACACAGAATTGATGGCATTATGGATCGGTTTATGTATGCCGACATACTGAGGGATCATATGCTACCACATGGCAAGAGAAAATGCCGCGCGGCTGGATATTTCAGCAGGATAATGACCCAAAACATGCTTCACAGCATGTTAAGCAGTACATGGACAAAGCTAAAATTCGGCTTTTAGAGTGGCCCAGTCAATCTCAGATTTGAATCCCATAGAGCATTTGTGGGAAGAGCTCGAACGTCGAATAAGAAGTGAAAATTATAGTAATACCACTAAATTATGGGAAGCATTGCAGAGAATGGTCAAAATACCATTAGAACGTTTAGAAGCTGGTTGACTCGATGCAATCACGATGTAAAGCTGTTATCGCTGCAAAAGGGTTTGCAACAAAGTACTAAATGTTTTTAATCCATAGTTGTTACTATATGTATTTCTTTATTTTTTGTTTTAAGAGCGTTTTGTCATAACTTGATAAATAGAAATATTTCGAAATTTTCGTTTTTGAATTTTTCACGTTAATAAATTTTCTAGAAAATTATATTTATATTTTTAATTTAAAGCCTTTTAAGGAATAAATATTTGAAAAATTAAAGCAAAATATTGAACTTTGAAAAAAAACTGTTTGCAACTTACTTTAGATCGCTACTGTATACTTTAATTTGAAGTTGTAAATTTGAAATTTTCAAATAAACAATTTAGAATTAATAATTACAAATTGTTAACTATACTTCAATTTGAAGTTGTGAATTTGAAATTCTCAAATAAACAATTTAGAATTAAAATTACAAATTGTTAACTTTACTTCAATTTGAAGTTGTGAATTTGAATTCTCAAATAAACTTTTAGAATTAATAATTTCAAATTATTAACTATACTTCAATTTGAAGTTGTGAATTTGAAATTCTCAAATAAACAATTTAGAATTAATAATTACAAATTGTTAACTATACTTCAATTTGAAGTTGTGAATTTGAAATTCTCAAATAAAAAAGTTTAGAACTGATAATTACAAATTGTTAACTATACTTCAATTTGAAGTTGTGAATTTGAAAATCTCAAATAAACAATTTAGAACTGATATTACAAATTGTTAACTATACTTCAATTTGAAGTTGTGAATTTGAAATTCTCAAATAAACAATTTAGAATTAAAATTACAATTGTTAACTATACTTCAATTTGAAGTTGTGAATTTGAATCTCTCAAATAAACTATTTAGAATTAATAATTTCAAATTATTAACTATACTTCAATTTGAAGTTGTGAATTTGAAATTCTCAAATAAACAATTTAGAACTGATAATTACAAATTGTTAACTATACTTCAATTTGAAGTTGTGAATTTGAAAATTTCAAATAAACAATTTAGAACTGATAATTACAAATTGTTAACTATACTTTAATTTGAAGTTGTGAATTTGAAATTCTCAAATAAACAATTTAGAATTAATAATTACAAATTGTTAACTATACTTCAATTTGAAGTTGTGAATTTGAAATTCTCAAATAAACAATTTAGAATTAAAAATTACAAATTGTTAACTATACTTCACTTTGAAGTTGTGAATTTGAAATTCTCAAATAAACAATTTAGAACTGATAATTACAAATTATTAACTATACTTCAATTTAAATGTTGTGAATTTGAAATTATCAAAAAAAACATTTAGAATTAATAATTACAAATTGTTAACTATACTTCAATTTAAAGTTGTGAATTTGAAACTCTCAAATAAACTATTTAGAATTAATAATTTCAAATTATTAACTTCAATTTGAAGTTGTGAATTTGAAATTCTCAAATAAACAATTTAGAATTAGTAATTACAAATTGTTAACTATACTTCAATTTGAAGTTGTGAATTTGAAATTCTCAAATAAACAATTTAGAATTAATAATTACAAATTGTTAACTATACTTAATTTGAAGTTGTGAATTTGAAATTCTCAAATAAACAATTTAGAACTGATAATTACAAATTGTTAACTATACTTCAATTTGAAGTTGTGAATTTGAAATTCTCAAATAAACAATTTAGAACTGATAATTACAAATTGTTAACTATACTTTAATTTGAAGTTGTGAATTTGAAATTCTCAAATAACAATTTAGAATTAATAATTACAAATTGTTAACTATACTTCAATTTGAAGTTGTGAATTTGAAATTCTCAAATAAAAATTTAGAATTAAAATTACAAATTGTTAACTATACTTCAATTTGAAGTTGTGAATTTGAAAATCTCAAATAAACAATTTAGAACTGATAATTACAAATTGTTAACTATACTTCAATTTGAAGTTGTGAATTTGAAATTCTCAAATAAACAATTTAGAATTAAAATTAACAAATTGTTAACTATACTTCAATTTGAAGTTGTGAATTTGAAATTCTCAAATAAACAATTTAGAATTAATAATTTCAAATTATTAACTATACTTCAATTTGAAGTTGTGAATTTGAAATTCTCAAATAAACAATTTAGAATTAATAATTACAAATTGTTAACTATACTTCAATTTGAAGTTGTGAATTTGAAATTCTCAAATAAACTATTTAGAATTAATAATTTCAAATTATTAACTATACTTCAATTTGAAGTTGTGAATTTGAAATTCTCAAATAAACAATTTAGAATTAATAATTACAAATTGTTAACTATACTTCAATTTAAAGTTGTGAATTTGAAATTTTCAAATAAACAATTTAGAACTGATAATTACAAATTTTAACTATACTTCAATTTGAAGTTGTGAATTTGAAATTCTCAAATAAACAATTTAGAATTAATAATTACAAATTGTTAACTATACTTCAATTTGAAGTTGTGAATTTGAAATTCTCAAATAAACAATTTAGAACTGATAATTACAAATTGTTAACTATACTTCAATTTGAAGTTGTGAATTTGAAATTCTCAAATAAACAATTTAGAATTAATAATTACAAATTGTTAACTATACTTCAATTTGAAGTTGTGAATTTGAAATTCTCAAATAAACAATTTAGAACTTAATAATTACAAATTGTTAACTATACTTCAATTTGAAGTTGTGAATTTGAAAATCTCAAATAAACAATTTAGAACTGAAAATTACAAATTGTTAACTATACTTCAATTTGAAGTTGTGAATTTGAAATTCTCAAATAAACAATTTAGAATTAAAATTACAAATTGTTAACTATACTTCAATTTGAAGTTGTGAATTTGAATTCTCAAATAAACTATTTAGAATTAATAATTACAAATTATTAACTATACTTCAATTTGAAGTTGTGAATTTGAAATTCTCAAATAAACATTTAGAATTAATAATTACAAATTGTTAACTATACTTCAATTTGAAGTTGTGAATTTGAAATCTCAAATAAACTATTTAGAATTAATAATTTCAAATTATTAACTATACTTCAATTTGAAGTTGTGAATTTGAAATTCTCAAATAAACAATTTAGAATTAATAATTACAAATTGTTAACTATACTTCAATTTGAAGTTGTGAATTTGAAATTCTCAAATAAACAATTTAGAACTGATAATTACAAATTGTTAGCTATACTTTAATTTGAAGTTGTGAATTTGAAATTCTCAAATAAACAATTTAGAATTAATAATTACAAATTGTTAACTATACTTCAATTTGAAGTTGTGAATTTGAAATTCTCAAATAAACAATTTAGAACTGATAATTACAAATTGTTAACTATACTTCAATTTGAAGTTGTGAATTTGAAATTCTCAAATAAACAATTTAGAACTGATAATTACAAATTGTTAACTATACTTTAATTTGAAGTTGTGAATTTGAAATTCTCAAATAAACAATTTAGAATTAATAATTACAAATTATTAACTATACTTCAATTTGAAGTTGTGAATTTGAAATTTTCAAATAAACAATTTATAATTAATAATTTCAAATTATTAACTATACTTCAATTTGAAGTTGTGAATTTGAAATTCTCAAATAAACAATTTAGAATTAATAATTACAAATTGTTAACTATACATCAATTTGAAGTTGTGAATTTGAAATTCTCAAATAAACAATTTAGAACTGATAATTACAAATTGTTAACTATACTTCAATTTGAAGTTGTGAATTTGAAATTCTCAAATAAACAATTTAGAACTGATAATTACAAATTGTTAGCTATACTTTAATTTGAAGTTGTGAATTTGAAATTCTCAAATAAAATAATTTTGAATTATTAATTACAAATTGTTAACTACCTCAATTTGAAGTTGTGAATTTAAAATTCTCAAATAAACAATTTAAAACTGATAATTACAAATGGTTAACTATACTTCAATTTGAAGTTGTGAATTTGAAATTCTCAAATAAACAATTTAGAATTAATAATTACAAATTGTTAACTATACTACAATTTGAAGTTGTAAATTTGAAATTCTCAAATAAAAAATTTAGAATTAGTAATTACAAATTTTAACTATACTTCAATTTGAAGTTGTGAATTTGAAATTCTCAAATAAACAATTTAGAATTAATAATTACAAATTGTTAACTATACTTCAATTTGAAGTTGTGAATTTAAATATTCTCAAATAAACAATTTAGAATTAATAATTACAAATTGTTAACTATTCTTCAATTTGAAGTTGTGAATTTGAAATTCTCAAATAAACAATTTAAACTGATAATTACAAATTGTTAACTATACTTCAATTTGAAGTTGTGAATTTGAAATTCTCAAATAAACAATTTAGAATTAAAATTACAAATTGTTAACTATACTTCAATTTGAAGTTGTGAATTTGAAATCTCAAATAAACAATTTAGAACTGATAATTACAAATTGTTAACTATACTTTAATTTGAAGTTGTGAATTTGAAATTCTCAAATAAACAATTTAGAATTAATAATTACAAATTGTTAACTATACTTCAATTTGAAGTTGTGAATTTGAAATTCTCAAATAAACAATTTAGAATTAAAATTACAAATTGTTAACTACACTTCAATTTGAAGTTGTGAATTTAAAATTCTCAAATAAACAATTTAAAACTGATAATTACAAATTATTAACTATACTTCAATTTGAAGTTGTGAATTTGAAATTCTCAAATAAAACATTTAGAATTAATAATTACAAATTGTTAACTATACTTCAATTTAAAGTTGTGAATTTGAAATCTCAAATAAACAATTTAGAATTAATAATTTCAAATTATTAACTATACTAATTTGAAGTTGTGAATTTGAAATTCTCAAATAAACAATTTAGAATTAGTAATTACAAATTGTTAACTATACTTCAATTTGAAGTTGTGAATTTGAAATTCTCAAATAAACAATTTAGAATTAATAATTACAAATTGTTAACTATACTTTAATTTGAAGTTGTGAATTTGAAATTCTCAAATAAACAATTTAGAACTGATAATTACAAATTGTTAACTATACTTCAATTTGAAGTTGTGAATTTGAAAATCTCAAATAAACAATTTAGAACTGATAATTACAAATTGTTAACTATACTTTAATTTGAAGTTGTGAATTTGAAATTCTCAAATAAACAATTTAGAATTAATAATTACAAATTGTTAACTATACTTCAATTTGAAGTTGTGAATTTGAAATTCTCAAATAAACAATTTAGAATTAAAATTACAAATTGTTAATTTATACTTCAATTTGAAGTTGTGAATTTGAAATCTCAAATAAACTATTTAGAATTAATAATTTCAAATTATTAACTATACTTCAATTTGAAGTTGTGAATTTGAAATTCTCAAATAAACAATTTAGAATTAATAATTACAAATTGTTAACTATACTTCAATTTGAAGTTGTAATTTGAAATTCTCAAATAAACAATTTAGAACAGATAATTACAAATTGTTAATTATACTTCAATTTGAAGTTGTGAATTTGAAATTTCTCAAATAAACAATTTTAGAATTAATAATTACAAATTGTTAACTATACTTCAATTTGAAGTTGTGAATTTGAAAATCTCAAATAAACAATTTAGAACTGAAAATTACAAATTGTTAACTATACTTCAATTTGAAGTTGTGAATTTGAAATTCTCAAATAAACAATTTAGAATTAAAATTACAAATTGTTAACTATACTTCAATTTGAAGTTGTGAATTTGAACTCTCAAATAAACTATTTAGAATTAATAATTTCAAATTATTAACTATACTTCAATTTGAAGTTGTGAATTTGAAATTCTCAAATAAACAATTTAGAATTAATAATTACAAATTGTTAACTATACTTCAATTTGAAGTTGTGAATTTGAAATTTTCAAATAAACAATTTATAATTAATAATTTCAAATTATTAACTATACTTCAATTTGAAGTTGTGAATTTGAAATTCTCAAATAAACAATTTAGAATTAATAATTACAAATTGTTAACTATACTTCAATTTGAAGTTGTGAATTTGAAATTCTCAAATAAACAATTTAGAACTGATAATTACAAATTGTTAACTATACTTCAATTTGAAGTTGTGAATTTGAAATTCTCAAATAAACAATTTAGAACTGATAATTACAAATTGTTAGCTATACTTTAATTTGAAGTTGTGAATTTGAAATTCTCAAATAAACAATTTTGAATTATTAATTACAAATTGTTAACTACGCCTCAATTTGAAGTTGTGAATTTAAAATTCTCAAATAAACAATTTAGAATTAATAATTACAAATTGTTAACTATACTTCAATTTGAAGTTGTGAATTTGAAATTCTCAAATAAACAATTTAGAACTGATAATTACAAATTGTTAGCTATACTTCAATTTGAAGTTGTGAATTTGAAATTCTCAAATAAACAATTTAGAACTGATAATTACAAATTGTTAGCTATACTTTAATTTGAAGTTGTGAATTTGAAATTCTCAAATAAACAATTTTGAATTATTAATTACAAATTGTTAACTACGCCTCAATTTGAAGTTGTGAATTTAAAATTCTCAAATAAACAATTTAAAACTGATAATTACAAATGGTTAACTATACTTCAATTTGAAGTTGTGAATTTGAAATTCTCAAATAAACAATTTAGAATTAATAATTACAAATTGTTAACTATACTTCACTTTGAAGTTGTGAATTTGAAATTCTCAAATAAACAATTTAGAACTGATAATTACAAATTATTAACTATACTTCAATTTGAAGTTGTGAATTTAAAATTCTCAAATAAACAAGTTAGAATTAAGAATTACAAATTGTTTACTATACTTCAATTTGAAGATGTGAATTTAAATATCTCAAATAATTAATTTAGAACTGATAATTACAAATTGTTAACTATACTTCAATTTGAAGTTGTGATTTTAAATTTTTCAAATAAACAATTTAGAACTGATAATTACAAATTGTTAATTATACTTCAATTTGAAGTTGTGAATTTGATATTCTCAAATAAACAATTTAGAATTAATAATTAAAATTTTAACTATACTTCAATTTGAAGTTGAGAATATGAAATTCTCAAATAAACAATTTAGAATTAATAATTACAAATTGTTAACTATACTTCAATTTGAAGTTGTGAATTTGAAATTCTCAAATAAACAATTTAGAATTAATAAGTTCAAATTGTTAACTATACTTCAATTTGAAGTTGTGAATTTGAAATTCTCAAATAAACAATTTAGAACTGATAATTACAAATTGTTAACTATACTTCAATTTGAAGTTGTGAATTTGAAATTCTCAAATAAACAATTTAGAATTAATAATTACAAATTGTTAACTATACTTCAATTTGAAGTTGTGAATTTGAAATTCTCAAATAAACAATTTAGAATTAATAATTTCAAATTATTAACTATACTTCAATTTGAAGTTGTGAATTTGAAATTTTCAAATAAACAATTTAGAATTAATAATTTCAAATTATTAACTATACTTCAATTTGAAGTTGTGAATTTGAAATTCTCAAATAAACAATTTAGAATTAATAATTACAAATTGTTAACTATACTTCAATTTGAAGTTGTGAATTTGAAATTCTCAAATAAACAATTTAGAACTGATAATTACAAATTGTTAACTATACTTCAATTTGAAGTTGTGAATTTGAAATTCTCAAATAAACAATTTAGAACTGATAATTACAAATTGTTAGCTATACTTTAATTTGAAGTTGTGAATTTGAAATTCTCAAATAAACAATTTTGAATTATTAATAACAAATTGTTAACTACGCTTCAATTTGAAGTTGTGAATTTAAAATTCTCAAATAAACAATTTAAAACTGATAATTACAAATTGTTAACTATACTTCAATTTGAAGTTGTGAATTTGAAATTCTCAAATAAACAATTTAGAATTAATAATTACAAATTGTTAACTATACTTCAATTTGAAGTTGTGAATTTGAAATTCTCAAATAAACAATTTAGAACTGATAATTACAAATTATTAACTATACTTCAATTTGAAGTTGTGAATTTGAAATTCTCAAATAAACAATTTAGAATTAATAATTACAAATTGTTAACTATACTTCAATTTGAAGTTGTGAATTTAAATATCTCAAATAATTAATTTAGAACTGATAATTACAAATTGTTAACTATACTTCACTTTGAAGTTGTGAATTTGAAATTCTCAAATAAACAATTTAGAACTGATAATTACAAATTATTAACTATACTTCAATTTGAAGTTGTGAATTTGAAAATTCTCAAATAAACAATTTAGAATTAATTACAAATTGTTACTATACTTCAATTTGAAGTTGTGAATTTAAATTCTCAAATAATAATTTAGAACTGATAATTACAAATTGTTAATATACTTCAATTTGAAGTTGTGAATTTGAATTTCTCAAATAAACAATTTAGAATTAATAATTACAAATTGTTAACTATACTTCAATTTGAAGTTGTGAATTTGAAATTCTCAAATAAACAATTTAGAATTAATAATTTCAAATTATTAACTATACTTCAATTTGAAGTTGTGAATTTGAAATTCTCAAATAAACAATTTAGAATTAATAATTACAAATTGTTAACTATACTTCAATTTGAAGTTGTGAATTTGAAATTCTCAAATAAACAATTTAGAACTGATAATTACAAATTGTTAACTATACTTCAATTTGAAGTTGTGAATTTGAAATTCTCAAATAAACAATTTAGAACTGATAATTACAAATTGTTAACTATACTTCAATTTGAAGTTGTGAATTTGAAATTCTCAAATAAACAATTTAGAATTAATAATTACAAATTGTTAACTATACTTCAATTTGAAGTTGTGAATTTGAAATTCTCAAATAAACAATTTAGAATTAATAATTTCAAATTATTAACTATACTTCAATTTGAAGTTGTGAATTTGAAATTCTCAAATAAACAATTTAGAATTAATAATTACAAATTGTTAACTATACTTCAATTTGAAGTTGTGAATTTGAAATTCTCAAATAAACAATTTAGAACTGATAATTACAAATTGTTAACTATACTTCAATTTGAAGTTGTGAATTTGAAATTCTCAAATAAACAATTTAGAACTGATAATTACAAATTTTAACTATACTTCAATTTGAAGTTGTGAATTTGAAATTCTCAAATAAACAATTTAGAATTAATAATTACAAATTGTTAACTATACTTCAATTTGAAGTTGTGAATTTGAAATTCTCAAATAAACAATTTAAAATTAATAATTACAAATTGTTAACTATACTTCAATTTGAAGTTGTGAATTTGAAATTCTCAAATAAACAATTTAGAACTGATAATTACAAATTGTTAACTATACTTCAATTTGAAGTTGTGAATTTGAAATTCTCAAATAAACAATTTAGAATTAATAATTACAAATTGTTAACTATACTTCAATTTGAAGTTGTGAATTTGAAATTCTCAAATAAACAATTTAGAACTGATAATTACAAATTGTTAACTATACTTCAATTTGAAGTTGTGAATTTAAATTCTCAAATAAACAATTTAGAACTGATAATTACAAATTGTTAACTATACTTCAATTTGAAGTTGTGAATTTGAAATTCTCAAATAAACAATTTAGAACTGATAATTACAAATTGTTAACTATACTTCAATTTGAAGTTGTGAATTTGAAATTCTCAAATAAACAATTTAGAATTAATAATTGCAAATTGTTAACTATACTTCAATTTGAAGTTGTGAATTTGAAATTCTCAAATAAAACATTTAGAATTAATAATTACAAATTGTTAACTATACTTCAATTTGAAGTTGTGAATTTGAAATTCTCAAATAAACAATTTAGAATTATAATTACAAATTGTTAACTATACTTCAATTTGAAGTTGTGAATTTAAAATTCTCAAATAAACAATTTAGAACTGATAATTACAAATTGTTAACTATACTTCAATTTGAAGTTGTGAATTTAAATTCTCAAATAAACAATTTAGAACTGATAATTACAAATTGTTAACTATACTTCAATTTGAAGTTGTGAATTTGAAATTCTCAAATAAACAATTTAGAACTGATAATTACAAATTGTAAACTATACTTCAATTTAAAATTGTGAATTTGAAATTCTCAAATATACAATTTAGAATTAATAATTACAAATTGTTAACTATACTTCAATTTGAAGTTGTGAATTTAAAATTCTCAAATAAACAATTTAGAACTGATAATTACAAATTGTTAACTATACTTCAATTTGAAGTTGTGAATTTAAATTCTCAAATAAACAATTTAGAACTGATAATTACAAATTGTTAACTATACTTCAATTTGAAGTTGTGAATTTGAAATTCTCAAATAAACAATTTAGAACTGATAATTACAAATTGTTAACTATACTTCAATTTGAAGTTGTGAATTTGAAATTCTCAAATAAACAATTTAGAATTATAATTACAAATTGTTAACTATACTTCAATTTGAAGTTGTGAATTTGAAATTCTCAAATAAACAATTTAGAATTAATAATTACAAATTGTTAACTATACTTCAATTTGAAGTTGTGAATTTGAAATTCTCAAATAAACAATTTAGAATTAATAATTACAAATTGTTAACTATACTTCAATTTGAAGTTGTGAATTTGAAATTCTCAAATAAACAATTTAGAATTAATAATTACAAATTGTTAACTATACTTCAATTTGAAGTTGTGAATTTGAAATTCTCAAATAAACAATTTAGAATTAATAATTACAAATTGTTAACTATACTTCAATTTGAAGTTGTGAATTTGAAATTCTCAAATAAACAATTTAGAACTGATAATTACAAATTGTTAACTATACTTCAATTTGAAGTTGTGAATTTGAAATTCTCAAATAAACAATTTAGAACTGATAATTACAAATTGTTAACTATACTTCAATTTGAAGTTGTGAATTTGAAATTCTCAAATAAACAATTTAGAACTGATAATTACAAATTGTTAACTATACTTTAATTTGAAGTTGTGAATTTGAAATTCTCAAATAAACAATTTAGAATTATAATTACAAATTGTTAACTATACTTCAATTTGAAGTTGTGAATTTGAAATTCTCAAATAAACAATTTAAATTAATAATTACAAATTGTTAACTATACTTCAATTTGAAGTTGTGAATTTGAAATTCTCAAATAAACAAATTTAGAATTAATAATTACAAATTGTTAACTATACTTCAATTTGAAGTTGTGAATTTAAATTTTCAAATAAACAATTTAGAATAATAATTACAAATTGTTAACTATACTTCAATTTAAGTTGTGAATTTGAAATTTCAAATAAACAATTTAGAATTAATAATTACAAATTATTAACTATACTTCAATTTGAAGTTGTGAATTTGAAATTCTCAAATAAACAATTTAGAATTAAAATTACAAATTGTTAACTATACTTCAATTTGAAGTTGTGAATTTAAATTCTCAAATAAACAATTTAGAACTGATAATTACAAATTGTTAACTATACTCAATTTGAAGTTGTGAATTTGAAATTCTCAAATAAACAATTTAGAACTGATAATTACAAATTGTTAACTATACTTCAATTTGAAGTTGTGAATTTGAAATTCTCAAATAAACAATTTAGAATTAATAATTACAAATTGTTAACTATACTTCAATTTGAAGTTGTGAATTTGAAATTTTCAAATAAACAATTTAGAATTAATAATTACAAATTTTAAAAAATTTTTTAAATTTTAAATTAAAAAAAATTTTTTAAAAAAAATTTTTTTTTAAATAAAAATTTTAAATTTTTTTTTAAAAATTTAAAATTTTTTTTTTTTTTCAATTTGAAAAAAATTTAAAAAAATTTAAATAAAATTTTTTTTACTTCAATTTTTGTGTTTAAATTTCAAATTAAAAATTTAATAATTTCAAATTGTTAACTATACTTCAATTTGAAGTTGTGAATTTGAAATTCTCAAATAAACAATTTAGAACTGATAATTACAAATTGTTAACTATACTTCAATTTGAAGTTGTGAATTTGAAAATTCTCAAATAAACAATTTAGAATGATAATTACAAATTGTTAACTATACTTAATTTGAAGTTGTGAATTTGAAATTCTCAAATAAACAATTTAGAATTAATAATTACAAATTATTAACTATACTTCAATTTGAAGTTGTGAATTTGAAATTCTCAAATAAACAATTTAGAATTAATAATTACAAATTGTTAACTATACTTCAATTTGAAGTTGTGAATTTGAAATTCTCAAATAAACAATTTAGAATGATAATTACAAATTTTAACTATACTTCAATTTGAAGTTGTGAATTTGAAATTCTCAAATAAACAATTTAGAATTAATAATTACAAATTGTTAACTATACTTCAATTTGAAGTTGTGAATTTGAAATTCTCAAATAAACAATTTAGAATTAATAATTACAAATTTTACTATAATTAAATTTAAAATTTAATTTGAAATTTAAATTTAAAAATTTTAAATTAAAAATTTAAATTAATTAATTTAAATTTTTAAAAATTTAATTTAAATTTAAATTTAAAAATTTAAAAAAAATTTAAAAATTTTTAAAAAAATTTTAATTTAATTTTTTTTTTTAAAAAAAAAAATTTTAAAAATTAATTAACAAATTTTAATTTAATTTTTTGGGTTTTTTAAAAAAAAAAAAATTTTTTAATTAACAAATTTTAATTTAATTTTTTGGGTTTTTTAAAAAAAAAAAAATTTAAAAAATTTTAACAAATTTTAATTTTTTTTTTTTTTAAAAAAAATTTAAAAAAAATTTAAAAAAAAAATTTTAATTTAATTTTTTTTTTTAAAAAAATTTTAAAAAAAATTTAAAAAAAAAATTTTAATTTAAATTTTTTTTTTTAAAAAAATTTAAAAAAAATTTAAAAAAAAAATTTTTTAAAATTTAATTTAAAATTTTTTAAAAATTTTAAAAAAATTTAAAATTTTAAAAAATTTTTAAAATTTAATTTAAATTTTTAAAAATTTAAAAAAATTTAAAAAATTTAAAAATTTAAAATTTTAATTAAAATTTTTAAATTTTAATTTAAATTTAAAAATTTAAAAAAATTTAAAAAAAATTTAAAATTTTAATTAAAATTTTTAAAATTTAATTTTTTTTTAAAAATTTAAAAAAATTTAAATAAAAATTTAAAATTTTTAAAATTTTTAAAATTTTTAATTTAAATTTAAAAATTTAAAAAAATTTTAAAAAAAATTTTAAAATTTTTTAAAATTTTAAAATTTTTTTTAAAATTTAATTTAAAATTTAAAAATTTTAAAAAATTTAAAAAAAATTTTAAAAATTTTAAAAAAATTTTTAAAATTTAATTTAAAAAATTTTTTAAAAAATTTTAAATTTAAAAATTTAAATTTTAATTAAAATTTTTAAAATTTAATTTAAATTTTTAAAAATTTAAAAAAATTTAAATTTAAAAATTTAAATTTTAATTAAAATTTTTTAAAATTTTAATTTAAATTTAAAAATTTTAAAAAATTTAAATTTAAAAATTTAAAATTTTAAAAAATTTTTAAAATTTAATTTAAATTTTTAAAAATTTTAAAAAATTTAAAAAAAATTTAAAATTTTAATTAAAATTTTTAAAATTTAATTTAAAATTTAAAAATTTAAAAAAATTTAAAAAAAATTTAAAATTTTAATTAAAATTTTTTAAAATTTTTTAATTTGAAATTTAAAAAAAATTTAAAAAAAAAAATTTTTTCCCTTTTTAAATTTTTTTAAAATTTAAAAAAAATTTTAAAAAAAAAAATTTTAAAATTCCCTTTTTAAATTTTTTTAAAATTTAAAAAAAATTTAAAAAAAAAAATTTTAAATTTACTTTTTTAATTTTAATTTAAATTTAAAAAAAATTTAAAAAAAAAAATTTTAAATTTCCCAAAATTTTTTAATTTTTTTAAAAAAAATTTTTAAAAAAAATTTTTAAAAAAAAAAATTTAAATTTTAAAAATTTTAAATTTTTTTTAAAAAAAAAAAAAAAAATTTTTTAAAAAAAATTTTTAAATTTTTAAAATTTTAAAAATTTTTTTTTTTAAAAAAAAAAATTTTTTTAAAAAAAATTTAAATTTTAAAATTTTAAAAAAATTTTAAATTTTTTTTTTAAAAAAAAAAAAAAAAAATTTTAAAATTAAAATTTTTTTAATTTAAAATTTTTAAAAAAATTTTAAACCTAAAAAACAAATTTTAAAAATAATTTAAATTTAAATTTTAATTTAAATTTTTTAAAAAAATTTAAATTTAAAAAACAAATTTTAAAAAATTCAAATTTGGGTTTTAATTTAAATTTTTTAAAAAAATTTAAAAAACAAATTTTAAAATTTAATTAAAATTTTTTAATTTTAATTTTTAAAAAATTTTAAAATTTAAAAAACAAATTTAAAATTATTAAAATTTTTTAAAATTTAAATTTAAATTTAAAATTTAAATTTAAAATTAAAAATTTTAAATTTTTTAAAAAAAATTTTTTTTTTTAAAAAATTTTTTGAAATTTAAAAAAATTTTAAATTAATTTTTTGGTTTAAATTTAAAATTTAAATTTAAAATTTAAATTTAAATTAAAAATTTTAAAAAAAAAAGGTTTAAATTTAAATTTAAATTTAAAATTTAAAATTAAAAAAAATTTTAAATTAAATTTAAAATTTTAATTTAAAAAAAAAAAATTTTTTTTTTAAAAATTTTAAAAAACCTTTTTAAATTTAATTTAAATTTCCAAAAAAAAAAAATTTTTTTTAAAAAAATTTAATTTAAATTTTAAATTTAAAAAAAAAAAATTTAAACAAATTAATTAAAATTTTTTAAAAATTTTAATTTAAATTTAAATTTAAAAAAAAAAAAAAATTTTTTAAAAAAAAACTTAATTTAATTTAATTTTTTTTAAAAAAAATTTTTAAAATTTAAAAAAAAAACTTAAATTTAAAATTTTAATTTAAAATTTTTAAAAAAATTTTTTAAAAAAAATAAAAATTTTAAAAAATTTTTAAAATTTTTAAATTTTTTTAAAAAAATTTGAAATTTAAAAAAAATTTTAAATTAATTTTTAAAAAATTTTTTTTTTTAAAAAAATTTTTTAAAAAATTAAAAATTTTTAAAATTTAAAAATTTGGGAAAATTTTTAAATTTAAAATTTTAAATTTAAAATTAAAAATTTTAAAAAAAAAAGGTTTAAATTTTAAATTTAAATTTAAAATTTAAATTTAAAATTAAAAATTTTAAAAAATTTAAAATTTTTTAAAATTTTAAATTTAAATTTAAAATTTAAATTTAAAATTAAAATTTTTAAATTTTAAAATTTAAAATTTAATTTTTTTAAAAAAATTTTTTAAATTTAAATTAAAAATTTTAAATTAAAAAAAAAGGTTTAAATTTAAATTTAAATTTAAAATTTAAATTTAAAATTTAAAAATTTAAATTAAAAAAAATTTTTTTTTAAATTTAAATTTAAATTTAAAATTTAAATTTTAAAAAAAAATTTTAAATTAAAAAAAATTTAAAATTTAAATTTTTAAAATTTAAATTTAAAATTTAAAAATTTTAAATTAAAAAAAAGGTTTAAATTTAAATTTTAAATTTAAAATTTTAAATTTTAAAATTTAAAAATTTTAAAAAAAAAATTTTTTGAAATTTAAATTTAAAATTTAAATTTAAAATTAAAAATTTTAAAAAAAAAAGGTTTAATTTTAAATTTTAAATTTAAAATTTAAATTAAATTAAAAATTTTAAAAAAAAAAGGTTTAAATTTAAATTTAAAAAAATTTAAAATTTAAATTAAAAATTTTTTAAAAAATTTAAAAAGTTTAAATTTAAATTTAAAAAAATTTTTTAAAAAAAAAAATTTTAAAAAATTTAATTTAAAAAATTTTTTAAAAAAATTTAAAAAATTTAAAATTTTTTTTTAAAAAAAAATTTTTAAAAAAAAAAAAATTTTAACAAAATTTTTTTTTTAAAAATTTAAAATTTTTTTTAAAAAATTTAAATTTAAAAATTTAAATTTAAAATTCCAAAAAAATTTTTTAAAAAAAAAAATTTTTAAAATTTAAAAAAATTTAAAATTTAAATTCCAAAAAAATTTTTTAAAATTTTAAAAAATTTTAAATTTTAAAAAAATTTAAATTTAAATTCCAAAAAAAATTTTTTTAAAAAATTTTTTAAAATTTTAAAAAAATTTAAATTTAAAAAAAATTTTTTAAACCCAAAAATTTGAAATTAAAATTTTAAAACCAAATTTTTTGGAATTTAAAATTTAAAATTTTAATTTAAACCTTTTTTTTTTAACTTAAATTTAAAATTTGGAATTTTAAAATTTAAAATTTAAAATTTAAATTTAAAATTTAAAATTTTAAATTTAAAAAATTTTTGGTTTTAAATTTTTAAAATTAAACAATTTAAATTTAAAATTTAAATTTTAAATTTCCAAAAAAATTTGGTTTTAAAAAATTTTAAAAATTTAAATTTAAATTTAAAATTTTAAATTTAAAAAAATTTAAATTTTTTTTAAACAATTTTAAATTTAAATTTAAAATTTTAATTTTTAAAAAAAATTTTAAAAAAATTTTTAAAAAATTTAATTTTAAATTTTTTAAATTTTAAAAAAATTTAAATTTAAATTCCAAAAAAAATTTTTTTAAAAAATTTTTTAAATTTTAAAAAAATTTAAAAAAAAATTTTTTAAAAAATTTTTTGAAATTTAAAATTTGAAAAATTTAAAATTTTGGGTTTTTTAAAAAAAATTTTAAAAAATTTAATTTTTTAAAATTTTAAAAAAAAAAAAAATTTAAAAAAATTTTAAAAATTTAAAAAATTTAAAATTTTTCTTAAATTAAAATTTAAATTTTTTAAAAATTTTAAAAAAATTTAAATTTAAAATTTAAAATTTTTCTTAAATTTAAACTTTAAGGTTTGAAATTTAAAATTTTAAAAAAATTTAAAATTTTTTAAAAAATTTAAAAAAAATTTAAATTTAAAATTTAAAATTTTTAAAAAAAAAAAAAAAAATTTTTTAAAAAAATTTTTTAAAAATTTAAAAAATTTTAAAATTTAATTTAAATTTGAAATTTAAAATTTGTTTTTAAATTAAAAAAAATTTTTTTTTTTTTTAAAAAAATTTAAATTTAAAATTTAAAATTTTAAAAAAAAAAAAAAAAAAAAATTTTAAAAATTTAAATTTTAAATTTAAAATTTTAAATTTCCAAAAAAATTTGGTTTTAAAAAATTAAACAATTTAAATTTAAAAGTTTAAATTTTAAATTTTAAAAAAAAAAATTTAAAAAATTTTAAAAATTTAAATTTAAAATTTAAAATTTTAATTTTAAAAAAAAAATTTTAAAATTTTAAAAATTTAAATTTTTTAAAATTTGAAAAATTAAAAAAAATTTTTTTTTTTTAAAAAAATTTAAAAATTTAAAAATTTTTTAAAAAAAATTTAAATTTAAAATTTAAAATTTTAAATTTAAACCTTTTTTTTAAAAAATTTTTCCCAATTTAAATTTAAAATTTAAATTTAAAAAAATTTTTTTTTTTTAAAAAATTTCCCCAATTTAAATTTAATTTAAAATTTTAAATAAACCTTTTTTTTAAAAAATTTTTCCAAAAAAATTTAAAAAATTTAAAATTTTAAAAAAATTTAAAATTTTTTAAATTTAAAACAAAAACCAATTTAAATTTGGAATTTAAAATTTTTAAATAAACCAAAAAAAAAAAAATTTTTCCAAAAAATTTAAATGGAAATTTAAAATTTTAAATTAAAAAAAGGTTTAAAAAATTTTTTTAAAAAACCAATTTAAATTTAAAATTTAAAATTTTTAAATAAACCTTTTTTTTAAAAAAATTTTTAAAAAAAATTTGAATTTAAAATTTAAAATTTTAAAAAAAATTTTTAAAAAAAAAATTTTTAAAAAAAAAAAATTTTTTAAAAATTTAAAAAAATTTTAAATTTAAAATTTAAATTTTAAAAAAATTTAAAATTTTTTAAAAAATTTTTTAAAAAAAATTTAAATTTAAAATTTTAAAATTTTAAAAAAATTTAAAATTTTTTAAAAAATTTTTTTAAAAAAAATTTAAATTTAAAATTTAAAATTTTAAAAAAAAAAATTTTTTTTTAAAAATTTAAAAAAAATTTAAATTTTAAATTTAAATTTTAAATAAAAATTTTTAAAAAAAAATTTTTAAATAAAAATTTGAATTTAATTTAAAATTTTAAAAAATTTTTTTTTTAAAAATTTTTTAAAAAAATTTTTTTTTTTAAAAATTTTAAAAAATTTAAAAATTTTTTAAAAAATTTTTTAAAAAAAATTTAAAAAATTTAAAATTTTAAAAAAATTTAAAATTTAAAAATTTTTTAAAAAAAATTTAAAAAATTTAAAATTTTAAAAAAATTTAAAAAATTTAAAAATTTTTTAAAAAAATTTAAAAAATTTAAAATTTTAAAAAATTTTTTTAAAAAAATTTGAAAAATTTTAAAAAATTTTTTTAAATTTAAAAATTTTAAAAAAATTTGAATTTAAAATTTAAAATTTTTAAATAAAAATTTGAAATTAAAATTTAAAATTTTTAAAAAAATTTTTAAAAAAAAAATTTTTAAATAATTAATTTGAATTTAATTTAAAATTTTAAAAAAAATTTTTAAAAAAAAATTTTTTTTAAAAAACCAATTTAAATTAAAATTAAAATTTTTAAATAAACCAAAAAAAAAAAAATTTTTAAAAAAAATTTGGGTTTAAAATTTAAAATTTTAAAAAAATTTAAATTTAAATTTAAATTTAAACTTAAATTAAAATTTAAGGTTTAAAAAAATTTTAAAAAAATTTAAAAAATTTTTTAAAATTTTTCTTAAATTAAAATTTAAGGTTTAAAATTTAAAATTTTAAAAAAATTTAAAAAATTTTTTAAAATTTTTTCTTAAATTAAAATTTAAGGTTTAAAATTTAAAATTTTAAAAAAATTTAAATTTAAAATTTAAAATTTTTTTAAATTAAAATTTAAGGTTTAAAATTTAAAATTTTAAAAAAATTTAAAAATTTAAAATTTTTTTAAAAAAATTTAAATTTAAAATTTAAAAAAAAATTTTTAAAAATTTTTTTAAAAAACCCAAAAAATTTTAAGGTTTAAAATTTTTAAATTTAAAAAAATTTAAAAAATTTAAAATTTTTCTTAAATTAAAATTTAAGGTTTGAAATTTAAAATTTTAAAAAAATTTAAAAAATTTTTTAAAATTTAAATTTTAAATTAAAATTTAAGGTTTAAAATTTAAAATTTTAAAAAATTTTAAATTTAAAATTTTTAAATTTAAACCTTAAATTAAATTTTTTAATTTTTTTAAAAAAATTTAAATTTTTTAAAATTTGAAAAAATTAAAAAAAATTTTTTTAAAAAAATTTAAATTTAAAATTTAAAATTTGAAAAAATTAAAAAAATTTTTTAATTTAAAAAATTTTAAACAATTTAAATTTAAAATTTAAAATTTTAAATTTCCAAAAAAATTTGTTTTAAAAAATTTTTAAACTTTTTAAATTTAAAATTTTAAATTTAAAAACCCAAAAAATTTTTGGTTTTTTTTAAAAAAAATTAAATTTAAAATTTAAAATTTTTAAAAAATTAAAAGGGAAAAATTTAAAAAAATTTTTTAAAATTTTAAAAAAAAAATTTTAAAACCAAAATTTAATTTGGTTTTAAAAAATTTTTTAAAAATTTAAATTTAAAATTTAAAATTTTAATTTTAAAAAAATTTGGTTTTAAAAAATTTTTTAAACAATTTAAATTTAAAATTTTTTTAAATTTCCAAAAAAATTTAAATTTAAAATTTCCAAAAAAAATTTTTTTAAAAAATTTTTTAAATTTTAAAAAAATTTAAATTTAAAATTTAAAAAAAATTTTTTTAAAAAATTTTTTAAATTTTAAAAAAATTTAAATTTAAATTCCAAAAAAAATTTAAATTTAAATTTAAAATTTTAAATTTTTAAAAAAAATTTGGTTTTAAAAAATTTTTTAAACAAAAATTTTAAAAAATTTTAAATTTCCAAAAAAATTTTTTTAAAAAAATTTTTAAAAATTTAAATTTAAATTTAAAATTTTAAATTTCCAAAAAAATTTAGGTTTTAAAAAATTTTTTAAACAATTTAAATTTAAATTAAAATTTTTTCCAAATAAAATTTTTTAAAAAATTTTTTTTCTTTAAAAAAAATTTTTTTAATTTAAAAAATTTAAAAAAATTTTAATTTTTTAAAATTTTTTTAAAAAAAAAAAAAATTTAAAAAATTTTAAAAAAATTTAAAATTTGAAATTTAAAATTTTTTAAAAAATTAAAAAAAATTTTTTTTTAAAAAATTTTAAAAAAATTTTTAAAATTTAAAATTTGAAAAAATTTAAAAAAAATTTAAAAATTTAAAAAAATTTAAATTTGAAATTTAAAATTTTAAAAAAATTAAAAAAATTTTTTAATTTAAAAAATTTTTTAAAAAAAAAAGGTTAAAATTTTTCTTAAATTTAAAATTTAAGAATTAAATTTAAAATTTTAAAATTTAATTTAAAAAATTTTAAAATTTTTTTAAATTAAAATTTAAATTTTAAAATTTTAAAATTTTAAAAAAATTTAAAAATTTAAAAAAAACCTTAAATAAAAAAAAATTTAAAAAATTTTAAAAATTTAAATTTAAAATTTAAAATTTTAAATTTTAAAAAAAAAAATTTTTTTTTAAAAAATTAAAAAAAAATTTTTTAAAAAAAAAAAAAATTTAAGGTTTAAAATTTAAAATTTTAAATAAAAAAAAATTTTTTTTTAAAAAATTTTTTTAAATAAAAATTTAAGGTTTAAAATTTAAAATTTTAAAAAAATTTAAATTTAAAATTTAAAATTTTTTCTTAAATTAAAATTTAAGGTTTAAAATTTAAAATTTTAAAAAAATTTAAATTTAAAATTTAAAATTTTTCTTAAATTAAAATTTAAGGTTTTTTAAAAATTTTAAAAAATTTAAATTTAAAATTTAAAATTTTCCTTTAAATTAAAATTTTAAGGTTTAAAATTTAAATTTAAAAAAATTTTTAAATTTAAAATTTTTTTAAACCTTAAATTAAAATTTAAGGTTTAAAATTTAAAATTTTAAAAAAATTTAAATTTAAAATTTAAAATTTTAAAACTTAAATTAAAATTTAAGGTTTTTTAAAATTTTAAAAAAATTTAAAAAATTTAAAATTTAAAACTTAAATTAAAATTTAAGGTTTTTTAAAAAATTTTTAAAAAATTAAATTTAAAATTAAAATTTTTAAAAAATTAAAAAAAATTTAAAATTTTAAAAATTTAATTTTTGGTTTAAAAAATTTTTTTAAATAAAAATTTGAATTTTTTAAAAAATTTTTTAAATAAAAATTTGAATTTAATTAAAATTTTTAAAAAAATTTAAAAATTTAAAAAATTTTTAAAAAAAATTTAAATTTAAAATTTAAAATTTTAAAAAAATTTTTAATTTTTTAATTTAAAATTTCAAATTTAAAATTTAAATTTAAAATTTCAAATTAAAAATTTTTTAATTTTTTAATTTAAAATTTCAAATTTAAAATTTAAATTTAAATTTCAAATTAAAAATTTTAAAATTTAAAAATTTTTTAAATTTTAAATTTAAAATTTAAATTTGAAATTTCAAATTTAAAATTTTTTAATTTAAAAATTTTTTAAATTTCAAATTTAAAATTTTAATTTTAAAATTTCCAAATTTAAAATTTTAAAAATTTAAAAATTTTTTAAAATTTCAAATTTAAAATTTAAAATTTGAAATTTCCAAATTTAAAATTTTAAAATTTAAAAATTTTTTAAAATTTCAAATTTAAAATTTAAATTTGAAATTTAAAAAAAATTTAAATTTTTTTTGGAAAAATTTAAATTTAAAATTTGGAATTTAAATTTAAAATTTTTTTTTTTTAAAAAATTTTTTAAATTTAAATTTAAAATTTTTTAAAAAAAAAAAATTTAAATTAAATTTAAAATTGTTAATTTAAAATTTTTAAAAAAAAAAAATTTTTTTTTAAAAAAAATTTTTAAAAAATTTAAAATTTTAATTTAAATTTCCAAAAAATTTAAAAATTTAAAAAAAAAACTTTTTTAAAATTTTAAATTTAAATTCCAAAAAAATTTAAAAAATTTAAAAAAAAAAATTAAAATTTAAAATTTTTAATTTAAAATTCCAAAAAAAAAAAAAATTTAAAAAATTTTTTTAAACTTAAATTTAAAATTTTAATTTAAAACCAAAATTTTTAAAAATTTTAAAAAAAATTTTTTAAATTAATTTAAAATTTTAATTTTTTCCAAAAAAAAAAAATTTAAAAAAAATTTAAAAATTTTTAAAAAATTTTAAAATTCTTAAATTTAAAATTTGGAATTTAAAATTTAAAATTTAAAATTTAAAAATTTTTTTTAAAAAATTTAAATTTAAATTTAAAATTTGGAATTTAAAATTTAAATTAAAAATTTAAATTTTTTTTTTTAAATTCTTTAAATTTAAAATTTGGAATTTTTAAATTTTTTAAAAAAAAATTTTTTTTTAAAAAAATTTTTTAAAAAAAATTTTTTCCTTAATTTAATTTAATTTTTTTAAAAACCAAAAAAAAATTTAAAATTTTAAAAAAAAATTTTTTAAATTTAAATTTAAATTTAAAATTTAAATTTAAAATTAAAAATTTTAAATTTTTAAAAAAAGGTTTTTTTAAATTTAAATTTTTTAAATTTAAAATTTAAATTTTAAATTAAAATTTTTTTTTAAATTTAAATTTAAATTTAAAATTTAAATTTAAAATTAAAAATTTTAAATTAAAATTTAAAATTTTTTTTTAAAATTTAAATTTAAAATTTAAAAAAATTAAAAATTTTAAACTAAATTTAAAATTTAAATTTTAATTTAAAAAAAAAAAAAAAAAAAAAAATTTTTAAAAAAATTTTTAAATTTTTAAATTTTAAAAAATTTTTTCCAAATAAAAAAAATTTTTTAATTTTAAAATTTTAATTTTTTTTTTTTAAAAAAAAATTTAAAAAAATTTAAAAAATTTTAAAATTTTAATTTTTTTGGAAAAATTTAAAAAACCAAAAAAAATTTAAAAAAATTTTAAAATTTTAATTTTTTTAATTTTTTAAATTTAAAAATTTAAAAATTTAAATTAAAATTTTAAATTATTTTTTTTTAATTTTTTAAAAAAAATTTAAAAATTTAAAAAAATTTTTTAAAATTTTTTTTAAATTTAATTTTAATTTTAAATTTAAAAATTTAAAAATTTAAAATTAAAATTTTAAAATTATTTAAAATTTAATTTAATTTAAATTTAAATTTAAAAATTTAAAAATTTAAATTTTAAATTTTAAATTATTTAAAATTTAATTTAATTTAAATTTAAATTTAAAAATTTAAAAATTTAAATTAAAATTTTAAATTTTAATTTAATTTAATTTGGTTTTGAAATTTAAAAAAAAAAATTTAAATTTAAAAAAAAAATTTTTAATTTAATTTGGTTTTAAAATTTAAAAAAAAAAAATTTAAAATTAAAATTTTAAAATTTTAATTAATTTAATTTGGTTTTGAAATTTAAAAAAAAAAATTTAAAATTAAAATTTTAAAATTTTAATTTTTTTGGGTTTTTTTTTAAAAAAAAAAAATTAATTAAAAAATTAAAATTTCCGGTTTTTTAAAAAATTTAAAAAAAATTAAAAAAAAAAATTTTTTTAAAATTTTTTAAATTGGTTTTAAAACCAAAAAAATTTTTTAAAAAAAAAATTTTTTAACCCTTTTTTGGTTTTTTTCCAAAAAAAATTTAAAAAAAAAATTTTTTAAAATTTTTTTTGGTTTTAAAATTTAAAAAAAATTTAAAAAAAAAAATTTTTTTAAAATTTTTTAAATTGGTTTTAAAATTCCAAAAAAATTTTTAAAAAAAAAATTTTTTTAAAATTTAATTTAATTTTTTTTTTTTTTTAAATTTAAAATTCAAATAAACAATTTAGAATTAATAATTTCAAATTATTAACTATACTTCAATTTGAAGTTGTGAATTTGAAATTCTCAAATAAACAATTTAGAATTAATAATTACAAATTGTTAACTATACTTCAATTTGAAGTTGTGAATTTAAAATTCTCAAATAAACAATTTAAAACTGATAATTACAAATTGTTAACTATACTTCAATTTGAAGTTGTGAATTTGAAAATCTCAAATAAACAATTTAGAACTGATAATTACAAATTGTTAACTATACTTTAATTTGAAGTTGTGAATTTGAAATTCTCAAATAAACAATTTAGAATTAAAAATTACAAATTGTTAACTATACTTCAATTTGAAGTTGTGATTTTGAAATTTTCAAATAAACAATTTAGAACTGATAATTACAAATTGTTAACTATACTTCAATTTAAAGTTGTGAATTTGAAATTCTCAAATAAACAATTTAGAACTGATAATTACGAATTGTTAACTATACTTCAAGTTAAAGTTGTGAATTTGAAATTCCCAAATAAACAATTTAGAACTGATAATTACAAATTGTTAACTATACTTCAATTTAAAGTTGTAAATTTAAAATTTTCAAATAAACAATTTAGAACTGATAATTACAAATTGTTAACTATACTTCAATTTGAAGTTGTAAATTTGAAATTCTCAAATAAACAATTTAGAACTGATAATTACAAATTGTTAACTATACTTTAATTTGAAGTTGTGAATTTGAAATTCTCAAATAAACAATTTAGAATTAATAATTACAAATTGTTAACTATACTTCAATTTGAAGTTGTGAATTTGAAATTCTCAAATAAACAATTTAGAATTAAAAATTACAAATTGTTAACTTTACTTCAATTTGAAGTTGTGAATTTGAAACTCTCAAATAAACTATTTAGAATTAATAATTTCAAATTATTAACTATACTTCAATTTGAAGTTGTGAATTTGAAATTCTCAAATAAACAATTTAGAATTAATAATTACAAATTGTTAACTATACTTCAATTTGAAGTTGTGAATTTGAAATTCTCAAATAAACAGTTTAGAACTGATAATTACAAATTGTTAACTATACTTCAATTTGAAGTTGTGAATTTAAAATTCTCAAATAAACAATTTAGAACTGATATTACAAATTGTTAACTATACTTCAATTTGAAGTTGTGAATTTGAAATTCTCAAATAAACAATTTAGAATTAATAATTTCAAATTGTTAACTATACTTCAATTTGAAGTTGTGAATTTGAAATTCTCAAATAAACAATTTAGAACTGATAATTACAAATTGTTAACTATACTTCAATTTGAAGTTGTGAATTTGAAAATCTCAAATAAACAATTTAGAACTGATAATTACAAATTGTTAACTATACTTTAATTTGAAGTTGTGAATTTGAAATTCTCAAATAAACAATTTAGAATTAATAATTACAAATTGTTAACTATACTTCAATTTGAAGTTGTAAATTTGAAATTCTCAAATAAACAATTTAGAACTGATAATTACAAATTGTTAACTATACTTCAATTTGAAGTTGTGAATTTGAAATTCTCAAATAAACAATTTAGAACTGATAATTACAAATTGTTTACTATACTTCAATTTGAAGTTGTGAATTTGAAATTCTCAAATAAACAATTTAGAATTAATACTTTCAAATTATTAACTATACTTCAATTTGAAGTTGTGAATTTGAAATTCTCAAATAAACAATTTAGAATTAATAATTACAAATTGTTAACTATACTTCAATTTGAAGTTGTGAATTTGATATTCTCAAATAAACAATTTAGAATTAATAATTACAAATTGTTAACTATTCTTCAATTTGAAGTTGTGAATTTGAAATTCTCAAATAAACAATTTAGAACTGATAATTACAAATTGTTAACTATACTTCAATTTGAAGTTGTGAATTTGAAACTTTCAAATAAACAATTTAGAATTAATAATTTCAAACTATTAACTATACTTCAATTTGAAGTTGTGAATTTGAAATTCTCAAATAAACAATTTAGAATTAATAATAACAAATTGTTAACTATACTTCAATTTGAAGTTGTGAATTTGAAACTCTCCAATAAACAATTTAGAATTAATAATTTCAAATTATTAACTATACTTCAATTTGAAGTTGTGAATTTGAAATTTTCAAATAAACAATTTAGAATTAATAATTTCAAATTATTAACTATACTTCAATTTGAAGTTGTGAATTTGAAATTCTCAAATAAACAATTTAGAATTAATAATTACAAATTGTTAACTATACTTCAATTTGAAGTTGTGATTTGAAATTTTCAAATAAACAATTTAGAACTGATAATTACAAATTGTTAACTATAGTTCAATTTGAAGTTGTGAATTTGAAATTCTCAAATAAACAATTTAGAACTGATAATTACAAATTGTTAGCTATACTTTAATTTAAAGTTGTGAATTTGAAATTCCCAAATAAACAATTTAGAACTGATAATTACAAATTGTTAACTATACTTCAATTTGAAGTTGTGAATTTAAAATTCTCAAATAAACAATTTAAAACTGATAATTACAAATTGTTAACTATACTTCAATTTGAAGTTGTGAATTTGAAATTCTTAAATAAACAATTTAAAATTAATAATTACAAATTGTTAACTATACTTCACTTTGAAGTTGTGAATTTGAAATTCTCAAATAAACAATTTAGAACTGATAATTACAAATTGTTTAACTATACTTCAATTTGAAGTTGTGATTTTGAAATTTTCAAATAAACAATTTAGAACTGATAATTACAAATTGTTAACTATAGTTCAATTTGAAGTTGTGAATTTGAAATTCTCAAATAAACAATTTAGAACTGATAATTACAAATTTTTAAAGCTATACTTCAATTTGAAGTTGTGAATTTGAAATTTTCAAATAAACAATTTAGAATTAATAATTTCAAATTATTAACTATACTTCAATTTGAAGTTGTGAATTTGAAATTCTCAAATAAACAATTTAGAATTAATAATTACAAATTGTTAACTATACTTCAATTTGAAGTTGTGATTTTGAAATTTTCAAATAAACAATTTAGAACTGATAATTACAAATTGTTAACTATAGTTCAATTTGAAGTTGTGAATTTGAAATTCTCAAATAAACAATTTAGAACTGATAATTACAAATTGTTAGCTATACTTTAATTTAAAGTTGTGAATTTGAAATTCTCAAATAAACAATTTAGAACTGATAATTACAAATTGTTAACTATACTTCAATTTGAAGTTGTGAATTTAAAATTCTCAAATAAACAATTTAAAACTGATAATTACAAATTGTTAACTATACTTCAATTTGAAGTTGTGAATTTGAAAATCTCAAATAAACAATTTAGAACTGATAATTACAAATTGTTAACTATACTTTAATTTGAAGTTGTGAATTTGAAATTCTCAAATAAACAATTTAGAATTAATAATTACAAATTGTTAACTATACTTCAATTTGAAGTTGTAAATTTGAAATTTTCAAATAAACAATTTAGAACTGATAATTACAAATTGTTAACTATACTTCAATTTGAAGTTGTTAATTTGAAATTCTCAAATAAACAATTTAGAACTGATAATTACAAATTGTTAACTATACTTTAATTTAAAGTTGTGAATTTGAAATTCTCAAATAAACAATTTAGAACTGATAATTACAAATTGTTAACTATACTTCAATTTAAAGTTGTGAATTTGAAATTCTCAAATAAACAATTTAGAACTGATAATTACAAATTGTTAACTATACTTCAATTTGAAGTTGTAAATTTGAAAATCTCAAATAAACAATTTAGAACTGATAATTACAAATTGTTAACTATACTTTAATTTGAAGTTGTGAATTTGAAATTCTCAAATAAACAATTTAGAATTAATAATTACAAATTGTTAACTATACTTCAATTTGAAGTTGTGAATTTGAAATTCTCAAATAAACAATTTAGAATTAAAAATTACAAATTGTTAACTTTACTTCAATTTGAAGTTGTGAATTTGAAACTCTCAAATAAACTATTTAGAATTAATAATTTCAAATTATTAACTATACTTCAATTTGAAGTTGTGAATTTGAAATTCTCAAATAAACAATTTAGAATTAATAATTACAAATTGTTAACTATACTTCAATTTGAAGTTGTGAATTTGAAATTCTCAAATAAACAGTTTAGAACTGATAATTACAAATTGTTAACTATACTTCAATTTGAAGTTGTGAATTTGAAAATCTCAAATAAACAATTTAGAACTGATATTACAAATTGTTAACTATACTTCAATTTGAAGTTGTGAATTTGAAATTCTCAAATAAACAATTTAGAATTAAAAATTACAAATTGTTAACTATACTTCAATTTGAAGTTGTGAATTTGAATCTCTCAAATAAACTATTTAGAATTAATAATTTCAAATTATTAACTATACTTCAATTTGAAGTTGTGAATTTGAAATTTTCAAATAAACAATTTATAATTAATAATTTCAAATTATTAACTATACTTCAATTTGAAGTTGTGAATTTGAAATTCTCAAATAAACAATTTAGAATTAATAATTACAAATTTTTAACTATACTTCAATTTGAAGTTGTAAATTTGAAATTCTCAAATAAACAATTTAGAACTGATAATTACAAATTGTTAACTATACTTCAATTTGAAGTTGTGAATTTGAAATTCTCAAATAAACAATTTAGAACTGATAATTACAAATTGTTAACTATACTTCAATTTGAAGTTGTGAATTTGAAATTCTCAAATAAACAATTTAGAATTAATAATTTCAAATTATTAACTATACTTCAATTTGAAGTTGTGAATTTGAAATTCTCAAATAAACAATTTAGAATTAATAATTCAAATTGTTAACTATACTTCAATTTGAAGTTGTGAATTTGATATTCTCAAATAAACAATTTAGAATTAATAATTACAAATTGTTAACTATTCTTCAATTTGAAGTTGTGAATTTGAAATTCTCAAATAAACAATTTAGAACTGATAATTACAAATTGTTAACTATACTTCAATTTGAAGTTGTGAATTTGAAACTTTCAAATAAACAATTTAGAATTAATAATTTCAAACTATTAACTATACTTCAATTTGAAGTTGTGAATTTGAAATTCTCAAATAAACAATTTAGAATTAATAATAACAAATTGTTAACTATACTTCAATTTGAAGTTGTGAATTTGAAATCTCAAATAAACAATTTAGAATTAATAATTTCAAATTATTAACTATACTTCAATTTGAAGTTGTGAATTTGAAATTTTCAAATAAACAATTTAGAATTAATAATTTCAAATTATTAACTATACTTCAATTTGAAGTTGTGAATTTGAAATTCTCAAATAAACAATTTAGAATTAATAATTACAAATTGTTAACTATACTTCAATTTGAAGTTGTGAATTTAAAATTCTCAAATAAACAATTTAAAACTGATAATTACAAATTGTTAACTATACTTCAATTTGAAGTTGTGAATTTGAAATTCTTAAATAAACAATTTAAAATTAATAATTACAAATTGTTAACTATACTTCAATTTGAAGTTGTGAATTTGAAATTCTCAAATAAACAATTTAGAACTGATAATTACAAATTATTAACTATACTTCAATTTGAAGTTGTGAATTTAAAATTCTCAAATAAACAAGTTAGAATTAAGAATTACAAATTGTTTACTATACTTCAATTTGAAGAAGTGAATTTAAATATCTCAAATAATTAATTAAGAACTGATAATTACAAATTGTTAACTATACTTCATTTGAAGTTGTGAATTTGAAATTCTCAAATAAACAATTTAGAACTGATAATTACAAATTATTAACTATACTTCAATTTGAAGTTGTGAATTTAAAATTCTCAAATAAACAAGTTAGAATTAAGAATTACAAATTGTTTACTATACTTCAATTTGAAGATGTGAATTTAAATATCTCAAATAATTAATTTAGAACTGATAATTACAAATTGTTAATTATACTTCAATTTGAAGTTGTGAATTTGATATTCTCAAATAAACAATTTAGAATTAATAATTACAAATTGTTAACTATACTTCAATTTGAAGTTGTGAATTTGAAATTCTCAAATAAACAATTTAGAATTAATAATTTCAAATTATTAAAAACTTTTTTACTTCAATTTGAAGTTGTTGGAATTTGAAATTCTCAAATAAACAATTTAGAACTGATAATTACAAATTGTTAACTATACTTCAATTTGAAGTTGTGAATTTGAAATTCTCAAATAAACAATTTAGAACTGATAATTACAAATTGTTAGCTATACTTTAATTTGAAGTTGTGAATTTGATATTTTCAAATAAACAATTATGAATTATTAATAACAAATTGTTAACTATACTTCAATTTGAAGTTGTGAATTTGAAATTCTCAAATAAACAATTTAGAACTGATAATTACAAATTGTTAACTATACTTCAATTTGAAGTAGTCAATTTGAAATTCTCAAATAAACAATTTAGAACTGATAATTACAAATTGTTAGCTATACTTTAATTTGAAGTTGTGAATTTGAAATTCTCAAATAAACAATTTTGAATTATTAATAACAAATTGTTAACTACGCTTCAATTTGAAGTTGTGAATTTAAAATTCTCAAATAAACAATTTAAAACTGATAATTACAAATTGTTAACTATACTTCAATTTGAAGTTGTGAATTTGAAATTCTCAAATAAACAATTTAGAATTAATAATTACAAATTGTTAACTATACTTCACTTTGAAGTTGTGAATTTGAAATTCTCAAATAAACAATTTAGAACTGATAATTACAAATTATTAACTATACTTCAATTTGAAGTTGTGAATTTAAAATTCTCAAATAAACAAGTTAGAATTAAGAATTACAAATTGTTTACTATACTTCAATTTGAAGATGTGAATTTAAATATCTCAAATAATTAATTTAGAACTGATAATTACAAATTGTTAATTATACTTCAATTTGAAGTTGTGAATTTGATATTCTCAAATAAACAATTTAGAATTAATAATTACAAATTTTTAACTATACTTCAATTTGAAGTTGAGAATATGAAATTCTCAAATAAACAATTTAGAATTAATAATTACAAATTGTTAACTATACTTCAATTTGAAGTTGTGAATTTGAAATTCTCAAATAAACAATTTAGAATTAATAAGTTCAAATTATTAACTATACTTCAATTTGAAGTTGTGAATTTGAAATTCTCAAATAAACAATTTAGAATTAATAATTACAAATTGTTAACTATACTTCAATTTGAAGTTGTGAATTTGATATTCTCAAATAAACAATTTAGAATTATTAATTACAAATTGTTAACTATACTTCAATTTGAAGTTGTGAATTTGAAATTCTCAAATAAACAATTTAGAATTAATAATTACAAATTGTTAACTATACTTCAATTTGAAGTTGTGAATTTGAAATTCTCAAATAAACAATTTAGAATTAATAATTACAAATTGTTAACTTTACTTCAATTTGAAGTTGTGAATTTGAAACTCTCAAATAAACTATTTAGAATTAATAATTTCAAATTATCAACTATACTTCAATTTGAAGTTGTGAATTTGAAATTCTCAAATAAACAATTTAGAATTAATAATTACAAATTGTTAACTATACTTCAATTTGAAGTTGTGAATTTGAAATTCTCAAATAAACAATTTAGAACTGATAATTACAAATTATTAACTATACTTCAATTTGAAGTTGTGAATTTAAAATTCTCAAATAAACAAGTTAGAATTAAGAATTACAAATTGTTTACTATACTTCAATTTGAAGATGTGAATTTAAATATCTCAAATAATTAATTTAGAACTGATAATTACAAATTGTTAATTATACTTCAATTTGAAGTTGTGAATTTGATATTCTCAAATAAACAATTTAGAATTAATAATTACAAATTTTTAACTATACTTCAATTTGAAGTTGAGAATATGAAATTCTCAAATAAACAATTTAGAATTAATAATTACAAATTGTTAACTAATATACTTCAATTTGAAGTTGTGAATTTGAAATTCTCAAATAAACAATTTAGAATTAATAAGTTCAAATTATTAACTATACTTCAATTTGAAGTTGTGAATTTGAAATTCTCAAATAAACAATTTAGAATTAATAATTACAAATTGTTAACTATACTTCAATTTGAAGTTGTGAATTTGATATTCTCAAATAAACAATTTAGAATTAATAATTACAAATTGTTAACTATACTTCAATTTGAAGTTGTGAATTTGAAATTCTCAAATAAACAATTTAGAATTTATAAGTTCAAATTATTAACTATACTTCAATTTGAAGTTGTGAATTTGAAATTCTCAAATAAACAATTTAGAACTGATAATTACAAATTGTTAGCTATACTTTAATTTGAAGTTGTGAATTTGAAATTCTCAAATAAACAATTTTGAATTATTAATAACAAATTGTTAACTACGCTTCAATTTGAAGTTGTGAATTTAAAATTCTCAAATAAACAATTTAAAACTGATAATTACAAATTGTTAACTATACTTCAATTTGAAGTTGTGAATTTGAAATTCTCAAATAAACAATTTAGAACTGATAATTACAAATTGTTAACTATACTTCAATTTGAAGTTGTGAATTTGAAATTCTCAAATAAACAATTTAGAACTGATAATTACAAATTGTTAACTATACTTCAATTTGAAGTTGTGAATTTGAAATTCTCAAATAAACAATTTAGAATTAATAATTACAAATTGTTAACTATACTTCAATTTGAAGTTGTGAATATTAAATTCTCAAATAAACAATTTAGAACTGATAATTACAAATTGTTAACTATACTTCAATTTGAAGTTGTGAATTTGAAATTCTCAAATAAACAATTTAGAATTAATAATTACAAATTGTTAACTATACTTCAATTTGAAGTTGTGAATTTGAAATTCTCAAATAAACAATTTAGAATTAATAATTACAAATTATTAACTATACTTCAATTTGAAGTTGTGAATTTGAAATTCTCAAATAAACAATTTAGAATTAATAATTACAAATTGTTAACTATACTTCAATTTGAAGTTGTGAATTTGAAATTCTCAAATAAACAATTTAGAATTAATAATTACAAATTGTTAACTATACTTCAATTTGAAGTTGTGAATTTGATATTCTCAAATAAACAATTTAGAATTAATAATTACAAATTGTTAACTATACTTCAATTTGAAGTTGTGAATTTGAAATTCTCAAATAAACAATTTAGAATTAATAATTACAAATTGTTAACTATACTTCAATTTGAAGTTGTGAATTTGAAATTCTCAAATAAACAATTTAGAATTAATAATTACAAATTGTTAACTATACTTCAATTTGAAGTTGTGAATTTGAAATTCTCAAATAAACAATTTAGAATTAATAATTACAAATTGTTAACTATACTTCAATTTGAAGTTGTGAATTTGAAATTCTCAAATAAACAATTTAGAATTAATAATTACAAATTGTTAACTATACTTCAATTTGAAGTTGTGAATTTGAAATTCTCAAATAAACAATTTAGAATTAATAATTACAAATTATTAACTATACTTCAATTTGAAGTTGTGAATTTGAAATTCTCAAATAAACAATTTAGAATTAATAATTACAAATTGTTAACTATACTTCAATTTGAAGTTGTGAATTTGAAATTCTCAAATAAACAATTTAGAATTAATAATTACAAATTGTTAACTATACTTCAATTTGAAGTTGTGAATTTGAAATTCTCAAATAAACAATTTAAATTAATAATTACAAATTTTAACTATACTTCAATTTGAAGTTGTGAATTTGAAATTCTCAAATAAACAATTTAGAATTAATTCAAATTGTTAACTATACTTCAATTTGAAGTTGTGAATTTGAAATTCTCAAATAAACAATTTAGAATTAATAATTACAAATTATTAACTATACTTCAATTTGAAGTTGTGAATTTAAATTCTCAAATAAACAATTTAGAATTAATAATTACAAATTGTTAACTATACTTCAATTTGAAGTTGTGAATTTGAAATTCTCAAATAATAATTTAGAATTAATAATTTCAAATTATTAACTATACTTCAATTTGAAGTTGTGAATTTGAAATTCTCAAATAAACAATTTAGAATTAATAATTACAAATTGTTAACTATACTTCAATTTGAAGTTGTGAATTTGAAATTCTCAAATAAACAATTTAGAACTGATAATTACAAATTGTTAACTATACTTCAATTTGAAGTTGTGAATTTGAAATTCTCAAATAAACAATTTAGAACTGATAATTACAAATTGTTAGCTATACTTTAATTTGAAGTTGTGAATTTGAAATTCTCAAATAAACAATTATGAATTATTAATAACAAATTGTTAACTATGCTTCAATTTGAAGTTGTGAATTTGAAATTCTCAAATAAACAATTTAGAACTGATAATTACAAATTGTTAACTATACTTCAATTTGAAGTAGTCAATTTGAAATTCTCAAATAAACAATTTAGAACTGATAATTACAAATTGTTAGCTATACTTTAATTTGAAGTTGTGAATTTGAAATTCTCAAATAAACAATTTTGAATTATTAATAACAAATTGTTAACTACGCTTCAATTTGAAGTTGTGAATTTAAAATTCTCAAATAAACAATTTAAAACTGATAATTACAAATTGTTAACTATACTTCAATTTGAAGTTGTGAATTTGAAATTCTCAAATAAACAATTTAGAATTAATAATTACAAAATGTTAACTAAACTTTACTTTGAAGTTGTGAATTTGAAATTCTCAAATAAACAATTTAGAACTGATAATTACAAATTATTAACTATACTTCAATTTGAAGTTGTGAATTTAAAATTCTCAAATAAACAAGTTAGAATTAAAATTACAAATTGTTTACTATACTTCAATTTGAAGATGTGAATTTAAATATCTCAAATAATTAATTTAGAACTGATAATTAAAATTGTTAATTATACTTCAATTTGAAGTTGTTAATTTGATATTCTCAAATAAACAATTTAGAATTAATAATTACAAATTTTAACTATACTTCAATTTGAAGTTGAGAATATGAAATTCTCAAATAAACAATTTAGAATTAATAATTACAAATTGTTACCTATACTTCAATTTGAAGTTGTGAATTTGAAATTCTCAAATAAACAATTTAGAATTAATAAGTTTAAATTATTAACTATACTTCAATTTGAAGTTGTGAATTTGAAATTCTCAAATAAACAATTTAGAATTAATAATTACAAATTGTTAACTATACTCAATTTGAAGTTGTGAATTTGATATTCTCAAATAAACAATTTAGAATTAATAATTACAAATTGTTAACTATACTTCAATTTGAAGTTGTGAATTTGATATTCTCAAATAAACAATTTAGAATTAATAATTTCAAATTATTAACTATACTTCAATTTGAAGTTGTGAATTTGAAATTCTCAAATAAACAATTTAGAATTAATAATTACAAATTGTTAACTATACTTCAATTTGAAGTTGTGAATTTGAAAATCTCAAATAAACAATTTAGAACTGATAATTACAAATTATTAACTATACTTCAATTTGAAGTTGTGAATTTGAAATTCTCAAATAAACAATTTAGAATTAATAATTACAAATTGTTAACTATACTTCAATTTGAAGTTGTGAATTTAAATTCTCAAATAAACAATTTAGAACTGATAATTACAAATTGTTAACTTATACTTCAATTTGAAGTTGTGAATTTGAAATTCTCAAATAAACAATTTAGAATTAATAATTACAAATTTTAACTATACTTCAATTTGAAGTTGTGAATTTGAAATTCTCAAATAAACAATTTAGAATTAATAATTACAAATTGTTAACTATACTTCAATTTGAAGTTGTGAATTTGAAATTCTCAAATAAACAATTTAGAATTAATAATTACAAATTGTTAACTATACTTCAATTTGAAGTTGTGAATTTGAAATTCTCAAATAAACAATTTAGAATTTATAAGTTCAAATTATTAACTATACTTCAATTTGAAGTTGTGAATTTGAAATTCTCAAATAAACAATTTAGAACTGATAATTACAAATTGTTAGCTATACTTTAATTTGAAGTTGTGAATTTGAAATTCTCAAATAAACAATTTTGAATTATTAATAACAAATTGTTAACTACGCTTCAATTTGAAGTTGTGAATTTAAAATTCTCAAATAAACAATTTAAAACTGATAATTACAAATTGTTAACTATACTTCAATTTGAAGTTGTGAATTTGAAATTCTCAAATAAACAATTTAAAACTGATAATTACAAATTGTTAACTATACTTCAATTTGAAGTTGTGAATTTGAAATTCTCAAATAAACAATTTAGAATTAATAATTACAAATTGTTAACTATACTTCACTTTGAAGTTGTGAATTTGAAATTCTCAAATAAACAATTTAGAACTGATAATTACAAATTATTAACTATACTTCAATTTGAAGTTGTGAATTTAAAATTCTCAAATAAACAAGTTAGAATTAAGAATTACAAATTGTTTACTATACTTCAATTTGAAGATGTGAATTTAAATATCTCAAATAATTAATTTAGAACTGATAATTACAAATTGTTAACTATACTTCAATTTGAAGTTGTGAATTTGAAATTCTCAAATAAACAATTTAGAATTAATAACTTCAAATTTTAACTATACTTCAATTTGAAGTTGTGAATTTGAAATTCTCAAATAAACAATTTAGAATTAATAATTACAAATTGTTAACTATACTTCAATTTGAAGTTGTGAATTTGAAATTCTCAAATAAACAATTTAGAATTAATAAGTTCAAATTATTAACTATACTTCAATTTGAAGTTGTGAATTTGAAATTCTCAAATAAACAATTTAGAATTAATAATTACAAATTGTTAACTATACTTCAATTTGAAGTTGTGAATTTGAATTCTCAAATAAACAATTTAGAATTAATAATTACAAATTGTTAACTATACTTCAATTTGAAGTTGTGAATTTGATATTCTCAAATAAACAATTTAGAATTAATAATTACAAATTGTTAACTATACTTCAATTTGAAGTTGTGAATTTGAAATTCTCAAATAAACAATTTAGAATTAATAATTACAAATTGTTAACTTTACTTCAATTTGAAGTTGTAATTTGAAACTCTCAAATAAACTATTTAGAATTAATAATTTCAAATTTTTAACTATACTTCAATTTGAAGTTGTGAATTTGAAATTCTCAAATAAACAATTTAGAATTAATAATTACAAATTGTTAACTATACTTCAATTTGAAGTTGTGAATTTGAAATTCTCAAATAAACAATTTAGAACTGATAATTACAAATTGTTAACTATACTTCAATTTGAAGTTGTGAATTTGAAATTCTCAAATAAACAATTTAGAATTAATAATTACAAATTGTTAACTATACTTCAATTTGAAGTTGTGAATTTGAAATATCTCAAATAAACAATTTAGAACTGATAATTACAAATTGTTAACTTTACTTCAATTTGAAGTTGTGAATTTGAAATTCTCAAATAAACATTTTAGAATTAATAATTACAAATTTTAACTATACTTCAATTTGAAGTTGTGAATTTGATATTCTCAAATAAACAATTTAGAATTAATAATTACAAATTGTTAACTATACTTCAATTTGAAGTTGTGAATTTGAAATTCTCAAATAAACAATTTAGAATTTATAAGTTCAAATTATTAACTATACTTCAATTTGAAGTTGTGAATTTGAAATTCTCAAATAAACAATTTAGAACTGATAATTACAAATTGTTAACTATACTTTAATTTGAAGTTGTGAATTTGAAATTCTCAAATAAACAATTTTAAATTAATAACAAATTGTTAACTATACTTCAATTTGAAGTTGTGAATTTAAAATTCTCAAATAAAAAATTTTAAAGAACTGATAATTACAAATTGTTAACTATACTTCAATTTGAAGTTGTGAATTTGAAATTCTCAAATAAACAATTTAGAATTAATAATTACAAATTGTTAACTATACTTCAATTTGAAGTTGTGAATTTGAAATTCTCAAATAAACAATTTAGAACTGATAATTACAAATTATTAACTATACTTCAATTTGAAGTTGTGAATTTAAAATTCTCAAATAAACAATTAGAATTAAAATTACAAATTGTTTACTATACTTCAATTTGAAGTTGTGAATTTAAATATCTCAAATAATAATTTAGAACTGATAATTACAAATTGTTAACTATACTTCAATTTGAAGTTGTGAATTTGAATTCTCAAATAAACAATTTAGAACTGATAATTACAAATTGTTAACTATACTTCAATTTGAAGTTGTGAATTTAAATTCTCAAATAAACAATTTAGAATTAATAATTACAAATTGTTAACTATACTTCAATTTGAAGTTGTGAATTTAAATTCTCAAATAAACAATTTAGAACTGATAATTACAAATTGTTAACTATACTTCAATTTGAAGTTGTGAATTTGAAATTCTCAAATAAACAATTTAGAATTAATAATTACAAATTGTTAACTATACTTCAATTTGAAGTTGTGAATTTGAAATTCTCAAATAAACAATTTAGAATTAATAATTACAAATTATTAACTATACTTCAATTTGAAGTTGTGAATTTGAAATTCTCAAATAAACAATTTAGAATTAATAATTACAAATTATTAACTATACTTCAATTTGAAGTTGTGAATTTGAAATTCTCAAATAAACAATTTAGAATTAATAATTACAAATTGTTAACTATACTTCAATTTGAAGTTGTGAATTTGAAATTCTCAAATAAACAATTTAGAATTAATAATTACAAATTGTTAACTATACTTCAATTTGAAGTTGTGAATTTGAAATTCTCAAATAAACAATTTAGAATTAATAATTCAAATTATTAACTATACTTCAATTTGAAGTTGTGAATTTGAAATTCTCAAATAAACAATTTAGAATTAATAATTACAAATTGTTAACTATACTTCAATTTGAAGTTGTGAATTTGAAATTCTCAAATAAACAATTTAGAATTAATAATTACAAATTGTTAACTATACTTCAATTTGAAGTTGTGAATTTGAAATTCTCAAATAAACAATTTAGAATTAATAATTTCAAATTATTAACTATACTTCAATTTGAAGTTGTGAATTTGAAATTCTCAAATAAACAATTTAGAATTAATAATTACAAATTGTTAACTATACTTCAATTTGAAGTTGTGAATTTGAAATTCTCAAATAAACAATTTAGAACTGATAATTACAAATTGTTAACTATACTTCAATTTGAAGTTGTGAATTTGAAATTCTCAAATAAACAATTTAGAATTATAATTACAAATTGTTAACTATACTTCAATTTGAAGTTGTGAATTTGAAATTCTCAAATAAACAATTTAGAATTAATAATTACAAATTGTTAACTATACTTCAATTTGAAGTTGTGAATTTGAAATTCTCAAATAAACAATTTAGAATTAATA
>JARFIX010000505.1:0-45564 GCA_036346125.1 Lycocerus yunnanus | reverse complement strand
AGTTGTAAATTTGAAATTCCAAATAAAAATTTAAATTAAATTTCAAATTTTAACTATATTTCAATTTGAAGTTGTGAATTAAAAAATTCTCAAATAAACAATTTAAAGTAATAATTACAAATTGTTAACTATACTTCAATTTGAAGTTTTTAATTTGAAACCCCAAAATAAAAAATTTAGAATTAAAATTTTCAAATTTTAACTATACTTCAATTTGAAGTTTTTAATTTGAAATTTTTAAATAAAAAATTTTAGAATTAATAATTACAAATTTTAACATACTTCAATTTGAAGTTTTTAATTTAAAATTTTCCAAATAAAAATTTAGAACTAATAATTACAAATTTTAACTATTTTTTAATTTGAAGTTGTAATTTAAATTTTTCCAAATAAAAATTTAGAATAATAATTACAAATTGTTAACTATACTTCAATTTGAAGTTGTAATTTAAATTTTCAAATAAACAATTTAGAATTAAAAATTCAAATTTTAACATACTTAATTTGAAGTTGTAATTTTGAAATTCTCAAATAAACAATTTAGAATAATAATTAAAAATTTTAACTATACTTCAATTTGAAGTTTGAATTTAAATTTTTCCAAATAAAAATTTAAATAAATTAAAATTTTTAAACTATACTTAATTTAAGTTGTGAATTTGAAATTCTCAAATAAAAAATTTTAGAATTAATAATTCAAATTTTAAATACTTCAATTTGAAGTTGTAATTTAAATTTCCCAAATAAAAATTTAGAATATAATTACAAATTGTTAACTATACTTCAATTTGAAGTTGTGAAAAATTCTCAAATAAACAATTTAAATAATAATTACAAATTTTAATATATTTTAATTTGAAGTTGTGAATTTAAATTTTTAAATAAACAATTTAGAATTATAATTACAAATTTTAAAAACTTCAATTTGAAGTTGTAAATTTAAATTTTCAAATAAACAATTTAGAATTAAAAATTTTAAAATTTTTAACTATACCAATTTGAATTTGGGAAATTTGAAATTTCAAATAAAAATTTAAAATTTAATAATTCAAATTTTAACTATATTTTAATTTGAAGTTGGAATTTGAAATTTTAAATAAACAATTTAGAATTAATAATTAAAATTTTAACTATATTTCAATTTAATTGTGAATTTAAATTTTCAAATAAACAATTTAGAATTAATAATTAAAATTTTAACTAACTTCAATTTGAAGTTGTAAATTTAAATTTCAAATAAACAATTTAGAATTAATAATTCAAATTTTAACTATACTTCAATTTGAAGTTGGAATTTAAATTTCAAATAAAAAATTTAGAATTAATAATTACAAATTGTTAACTATACCAATTTAAAGTTGGAATTTAAATTTAAATAAAAATTTAGAAAAAAATTAAAAATTTTAATATACTTAATTTTGAAGTTTGAATTTAAATTCTCAAATAAACAATTTAAATTAAAATTAAAAATTTGTTAACTATACTTAATTTGAAGTTGTAATTTAAATTTCAAATAAACAATTTAGAATTAAAATTTTAAAATTTTAACTATACTTCAATTTGAAGTTGTAATTTGAAATTCCAAATAAAAATTTAGAATTAAAATTACAAATTTTAACTATACTTAATTTGAAGTTGGAATTTGAAATTCTCAAATAAAAAATTTTAAATAATTTACAAATTGTTAACTATATTCAATTTGAAGTTGTAATTTAAATTTTTAAATAAAAATTTAGAACTGATAATTACAAAGTTAACTATACTTAATTTGAAGTTGTGAATTTGAAATTCTCAAATAAAAAATTTTGAATTAATAATTCAAATTTTAATATACTTCAATTTGAATTTGGGAATTTTAAAATTTTAAATAAAAATTTAGAATTAATAATTACAAATTGTTAACTTACTTCAATTTGAATTTGGGAATTTAAATTCTCAAATAAAAATTTAGAATAATAATTAAAAATTTTAACTATACTTCAATTTGAAGTTGTGAATTTAAAATTTCAAATAAACAATTTGAATAATAATTAAAAATTTTAACTATACCAATTTGAAGTTTAATTTGAAATTTCAAATAAACAATTTAGAATTAATAATTACAAATTGTTAACTATATTTCAATTTGAATTTGGGAATTTAAATTCTAAATAAAAATTTAAATTAATAATTACAAATTTTAACTATACTTCAATTTAATTGTAATTTAAAATTTCAAATAAAAATTTAGAATTAATAATTAAAATTTTAACTATACCAATTTGAAGTTGTAATTTAAATTCTCAAATAAACAATTTGAATTAATAATTCAAATTTTAACTTACTTAATTTGAAGTTGTGAATTTGAAATTCTAAATAAACAATTTAGAATTAATAATTAAAATTTTAACTATACTTCAATTTAATTTGGGAAATTTGAAATTTTCAAATAAACAATTTAAAATTAATAATTCAAATTTTAACTATTTTTAATTTGAAGTTGTGAATTTAAATTTTTTAAATAAACTTTTAGAATTTTACTTGTTAACATATTCAATTTGGTTGTGAATTTTGTTTCCAAAAAAAATTTAGAAAAATTAAAATTTTAACTATACTTCAATTTGAATTGTGAATTTGTTTAAATAAACAATTTAAATTAATAATTAAAATTTTTAAATATTCAATTTGAAGTTTAATTTGCAAATAAAAATTTAAATTATAATTTCAAATTTTTTAATATATTTAATTTTGAATTGTAATTTAAAATTTAAATAAAAAATTTAAATTTTTAAAATTTTAACATACTTAATTTAATTGTGAATTTAAATTTTAAAAAATTTGTTAAAATTTAAAAATTTTAAAATTACTTCAATTTGAAGTTGGAATTTAAAATTTCTCAAATAAACAATTTAGAATAATAATTACAAATTGTTAACTATACTTAATTTGAAGTTGTGAATTTAAATTTCAAATAAACAATTTAGAATAATAATTCAAATTTAACTATACTTCAATTTGAAGTTGTGAATTTAAAATTTCCCAAATAAACAATTTAAATTAATAATTACAAATTGTTAACTATACATCAATTTGAAGTTGAGAATATGAAATTCTCAAATAAACAATTTAGAATTAATAATTACAAATTTTAACTATACTTCAATTTGAAGTTGTGAATTTAAATTCTCAAATAAACATTTTAGAACTGATAATTACAAATTGTTAACTATACTTCAATTTGAAGTTGTGAATTTGAAACTCTCAAATAATACATTTGGAAATAATAATTACAAATTGTTAACTATACTTCAATTTGAAGTTGTGAATTTGAAATTCTCAAATAAACAATTTAGAACTGATAATTACAAATTTTAACTATACTTCAATTTGAAGTTGTGAATTTAAACTTCAAATAATTAATTTAGAACTGATAATTACAAATTGTTAACTATACTTCAATTTGAAGTTGTGAATTTGAAATTCTCAAATAAACAATTTAGAACTAATAATTACAAATTGTTAACTATACTTCAATTTGAAGTTGTGAATTTGAAATTCTCAAATAAACAATTTAGAACTAATAATTACAAATTGTTAACTATACTTCAATTTGAAGTTGTGAATTTGAAATTCTCAAATAAACAATTTAGAACTGATAATTACAAATTGTTAACTATACTTCAATTTGAAGTTGTGAATTTGAAATCTCAAATAAACTATTTAGAATTAATAATTTTAAACTATTAACTATAATTTGAAGTTGTGAATTTGAAAATTCTCAAATAAACAATTTAGAATTAATAATTACAAATTGTTAACTATACTTCAATTTGAAGTTGTTAATTTGAAACTCTTAAATAAACTATTTAGAATTAATAATTTCAAATTATTAACTATACTTCAATTTGAAGTTGTGAATTTGAAATTCTCAAATAAACAATTTAGAATTAATAATTACAAATTATTAACTATACTTCAATTTAAAGTTGTGAATTTGAAATTCTCAAATAAACAATTTAGAATTAATAATTACAAATTTTAACTATACTTCAATTTGAAGTTGTGAATTTGAAATTTTCAAATAAACAATTTAGAACTGATAATTACAAATTGTTAACTATACTCAATTTGAAGTTGTGAATTTGAAATTCCAAATAAAAATTTAGAATGAAATTACAAATTGTTAACTATACTTAATTTGAAGTTGTGAATTTGAAATTCTCAAATAAACAATTTAGAATTAAAATTACAAATTGTTAACTATACTTCAATTTGAAGTTGTGAATTTGAAATTCTCAAATAAACAATTTAGAATTAATAATTTCAAATTATTAACTATACTTCAATTTGAAGTTGTGAATTTGAAATTCTCAAATAAACAATTTAGAATTAATAATTACAAATTGTTAACTATACTTCAATTTGAAGTTGTGAATTTGAAATTCTCAAATAAACAATTTAGAATAATAATTACAAATTGTTAACTATACTTCAATTTGAAGTTGTGAATTTGAAATTCTCAAATAAACAATTTAGAACTGATAATTACAAATTGTTAACTATACTTCAATTTGAAGTTGTGAATTTGAAATTCTCAAATAAACATTTGAATAATAATTACAAATTGTTAACTTCCAATTTGAAGTTGTGAATTTGAAATTCTCAAATAAACAATTTAGAACTGATAATTACAAATTGTTAACTATACTTCAATTTGAAGTTGTGAATTTGAAATTCTCAAATAAACAATTTAGAATTAATAATTTCAAATTATTAAATATACTTCAATTTGACGTTTTAAATTTGAAATTCTAAATAAACAATTTAGAATTAATAATTACAAATTGTTAACTATACTTCAATTTGAAGTTGTGAATTTGAAATTCTCAAATAAACAATTTAGAACTAATAATTACAAATTATTAACTATACTTCAATTTGAAGATGTGAATTTAAAATTCTCAAATAAACAATTTAGAACTAATAATTACAAATTGTTAACTATACTTCAATTTGAAGTTGTGAATTTGAAATTCTCAAATAAACAATTTAGAACTAATAATTACAAATTGTTAACTATACTTCAATTTGAAGTTGTGAATTTGAAACTCTCAAATAAACTATTTAGAATTAATAATTTCAAATTATTAACTATACTTCAATTTGAAGTTGTGAATTTGAAATTCTCAAATAAACAATTTAGAATTAATAATTACAAATTGTTAACTATACTTCAATTTGAAGTTGTAAATTTGAAATTCTCAAATAAACAATTTAGAATTAATAATTACAAATTGTTAACTATACTTCAATTTGAAGTTGTGAATTGAAATTCTTCAAATAAACAATTTAGAATTAATAATTACAAATTGTTAACTATACTTCAATTTAATTGTGAATTTGAAATTCTCAAATAAACAATTTAGAATTAATAATTACAAATTGTTAACTATACTTCAATTTGAAGTTGTAAATTTGAAATTCTCAAATAAACAATTTAGAATTAATACTTCAAATTATTAACTATACTTCAATTTGAAGTTGTGAATTAGAAAATCTCAAATAAACAATTTAGAATAATAATTACAAATTGTTAACTATACTTCAATTTGAAGTTGTGAATTTGAAATTCTCAAATAAATAATTTAGAAGTGAAATTACAAATTGTTAACTATACATCAATTTGAAGTTGTGAATTTAAAATTCTCAAATAAACAATTTAGAATTAATAATTACAAATTGTTAACTATACTTCAATTTGAAGTTGTGAATTTGAAATTCTCAAATAAACAATTTAGAATTAATAATTTCAAGTTATTAACTATACTTCAATTTGAAGGTATGAATTTGAAATTCTCAAATAAACAATTTAGAATTAATAATTACAAATTGTTAACTATACTTCAATTTGAAGTTGTGAATTTGAAATTCTCAAATAAACAATTTAGAATTAATAATTACAAATTGTTAACTATACTTCAATTTGAAGTTGTGAATTTAAAATTCTCAAATAAATAATTTAGAACTGATAATTACAAATTGTTAACTATACTTCAATTTGAAGTTGTGAATTTAAAGTTCTCAAATAAACAATTTAGAACTAATAATTACAAATTGTTAACTATACTTTAATTTGAAGTTGTGAATTTGAAATTCTTAAATAAACAATTTAGAATTGATAATTACAAATTATTAACTATACTTCAATTTGAAGTTGTAAATTTGAAATACTCAAATAAACAATTTAGAATTAATAATTTCAAATTATTAACTATACTTCAATTTGAAGTTGTGAATTTGAAATTCTCAAATAAACAATTTAGAATTAATAATTACAAATTGTTAACTATACTTCAATTTGAAGTTGTGAATTTGAAATTCTCAAATAAACAATTTAGAATAATAATTACAAATTGTTAACTATACTTCAATTTGAAGTTGTGAATTTGAAATTTTCAAATAGACAATTTAGAACTGATAATTACAAATTGTTAACTATACTTCAATTTTGAAGTTGTGAATTTGAAATTCTCAAATAAACAATTTAGAATTAATAATTACAAATTGTTAACTATACTTCAATTTGAAGTTGTGAATTTGAAATTCTCAAATAAACAATTTAGAATTAATAATTACAAATTGTTAACTATACTTCAATTTGAAGTTGTGAATTTGAAATTCTCAAATAAACATTTAGAATTAATAATTACAAATATTAACTATACTTCAATTTGAAGTTGTGAATTTGAAATTCTCAAATAAACAATTTAGAATTAATAATTACAAATTGTTAACTATACTTCAATTTGAAGTTGTGAATTTGAAATTCTAAATAACAATTTAGAATTAATAATTCAAATTATTAACTATACTTCAATTTGAAGTTGTGAATTTGAAATTCTCAAATAAACAATTTAGAATTAATAATTACAAATTATTAACTATACTTCAATTTGAAGTTGTGAATTTGAAATTCTCAAATAAACAATTTAGAATTAATAATTACAAATTGTTAACTATACTTCAATTTGAAGTTGTGAATTTGAAATTCTCAAATAAACAATTTAGAATTAATAATTACAAATTATTAACTATACTTCAATTTGAAGTTGTGAATTTGAAATTCTCAAATAAACAATTTAGAATTAATAATTACAAATTGTTAACTATACTTCAATTTGAAGTTGTGAATTTGAAATTCTCAAATAAACAATTTAGAACTATAATTACAAATTGTTAACTATACTTCAATTTGAAGTTGTGAATTTGAAATTCTCAAATAAACAATTTAGAATTAATAATTACAAATTGTTAACTATACTTCAATTTGAAGTTGTGAATTTGAAATTCTCAAATAAACAATTTAGAATTAATAATTACAAATTGTTAACTATACTTCAATTTGAAGTTGTAATTTGAAATTCTCAAATAAACAATTTAGAATTAATAATTACAAATTGTTAACTATACTTCAATTTGAAGTTGTGAATTTGAAATTCTCAAATAAACAATTTAGAATTAATAATTACAAATTGTTAACTATACTTCAATTTGAAGTTGTGAATTTGAAATTCTCAAATAAACAATTTAGAATTAATAATTTCAAATTATTAACTATACTTCAATTTGAAGTTGTAATTTGAAATTCTCAAATAAACAATTTAGAATTAATAATTACAAATTGTTAACTATACTTCAATTTGAAGTTGTGAATTTGAAATTCTCAAATAAACAATTTAGAATAATAATTACAAATTGTTAACTATACTTCAATTTGAAGTTGTGAATTTGAAATTCTCAAATAAACAATTTAGAATTAAAATTACAAATTGTTAACTATACTTCAATTTGAAGTTGTGAATTTGAAATTCTCAAATAAACATTTTAGAATTTATAATTACAAATTGTTAACTAAACTTCAATTTGAAGTTGTGAATTTGAAACTCTCAAATAAACAATTTAGAACTAATAATTACAAATTGTTAACTATACTTCAATTTGAAGTTGTGAATTTGAAATTCTCAAATAAACAATTTAGAATTAATAATTACAAATTGTTAACTATACTTCAATTTGAAGTTGTGAATTTGAAATTCTCAAATAAACAATTTAGAATTAATAATTACAAATTGTTAACTATACTTCAATTTGAAGTTGTGAATTTGAAATTCTCAAATAAACAATTTAGAACTGATAATTACAAATTGTTAACTATACTTCAATTTGAAGTTGTGAATTTAAAATTCTCAAATAAACAATTTAGAATTAATAATTTCAAATTATTAACTATACTTCAATTTGAAGTTGTGAATTTGAAATTCTCAAATAAACAATTTAGAATTAATAATTACAAATTATTAACTATACTTCAATTTGAAGTTGTGAATTTGAAATTCTCAAATAAACAATTTAGAATTAATAATTACAAATTTTTAACTATACTTCAATTTGAAGTTGTGAATTTGAAATTCTCAAATAAACAATTTAGAATTAATAATTACAAATTGTTAACTATATTTTCAATTTGAAGTTGTGAATTTGAAATTCTCAAATAAACAATTTAGAATAATAATTACAAATTGTTAACTATACTTCAATTTGAAGTTGTGAATTTGAAATTTCAAATAAACAATTTAGAATTGATAATTACAAAGTGTTAACTATACTTCAATTTGAAGTTGTGAATTTGAAATTCTCAAATAAACAATTTAGAATTAATAATTACAAATTGTTAACTATACTCAATTTGAAGTTGTGAATTTGAAATTCTCAAATAAACAATTTAGAATTAATAATTACAAATTGTTAACTATACTTCAATTTGAAGTTGTGAATTTGAAATTCTCAAATTTAAACAATTTAGAATTAATAATTTACAAGTTATTAACTATACTTCAATTAGAAGTTGTGAATTTGAAATTCTCAAATAAACAATTTAGAATTAATAATTACAAATTGTTAACTATACTTCAATTTGAAGTTGTGAATTTAAATTCTCAAATAAACAATTTAGAACTGATAATTACAAATTGTTAACTATACTTCAATTTGAAGTTGTCAATTTGAAATTCTCAAATATACTATTTGAAATAATAATTACAAATTGTTAACTATACTTCAATTTGAAGTTGTGAATTTGAAATTCTCAAATAAACAATTTAGAACTGATAATTACAAATTGTTAACTATACTTCAATTTGAAGTTTTTGAATTTGAAACTCTCAAATAATTAATTTAGAACTGATAATTACAAATTGTTAACTATACTTCAATTTGAAGTTGTAATTTAAATTTCCAAATAAACAATTTAGAACTGATAATTACAAATTGTTAACTATACCCAATTTAAAGTTGTGAATTTGAAATTCTCAAATAAACAATTTAGAATTAATAATTACAAATTATTAACTATACTTCAATTTGAAGTTGTGAATTTGAAATTCTCAAATAAACAATTTAGAATTAATAATTACAAATTGTTAACTATACTTCAATTTGAAGTTGTGAATTTGAAATTCTCAAATAAACAATTTAGAAGTAATAATTACAAATTGTTAACTATACTTCAATTTGAAGTTGTGAATTTGAAATTCTCAAATAAACAATTTAGAAGTGATAATTACAAATTGTTAACTATACTTCAATTTGAAGTTGTGAATTTGAAATTCTCAAATAAACAATTTAGAACTGATAATTACAAATTGTTAACTATACTTCAATTTGAAGTTGTGAATTTGAAATTCTCAAATAAACAATTTAGAATTAATAATTACAAATTGTTAACTATACTTCAATTTGAAGTTGTGAATTTGAAATTTTCAAATAAACAATTTAGAACTGATAATTACAAATTGTTAACTATACTTCAATTTGAAGTTGTGAATTTGAAATTCTCAAATAAACAATTTAGAATTAATAATTTCAATTATTAACTATAATTCAATTTGAAGTTGTGAATTTGAAATTCTCAAATAAACAATTTAGAATTAATAATTACAAATTGTTAACTATACTTCAATTTGAAGTTGTGAATTTGAAATTCTCAAATAAACAATTTAGAATTAATAATTACAAATTGTTAACTATACTTCAATTTGAAGTTGTGAATTTGAAGTTATCAAATAAACAATTTAGAATTAATATTAAATTTTAACTAACTTCAATTTGAAGTTGTGAATTTAAATTCTCAAATAAAAATTTAGAATATAATTCAAATTTTAATATACTTCAATATGAAGTTGTGAATTTAAAGTTCTCAAATAAACAATTTAGAACTAATAATTACAAATTGTTAACTATACTTTAATTTGAAGTTGTGAATTTGAAATTCTTAAATAAACAATTTAGAATTGATAATTACAAATTATTAACTATACTTCAATTTGAAGTTGTAAATTTGAAATACTCAAATAAACAATTAAGAATTAATAATTTCAAATTATTAACTATACTTCAATTTGAAGTTGTGAATTTGAAATTCTCAAATAAACAATTTAGAATTAATAATTACAAATTGTTAACTATACTTAATTTGAAGTTGTGAATTTGAAATTTCAAATAAACAATTTAGAAGTAATAATTACAAATTGTTAACTATACTTCAATTTGAAGTTGTGAATTTGAATTCTCAAATAAACAATTTAGAACTGATAATTACAAAGTGTTAACTATACTTAATTTTTGAAGTTGTGAATTTGAAATTCTCAAATAAACAATTTAGAATTAATAATTACAAATTATTAAATATACTTCAATTTGAAGTTGTGAATATGAAATTCTCAAATAAACAATTTAGAATTAATAATTACAAATTGTTAACTATACTTCAATTTGAAGTTGTGAATTTGAAATATCTCAAATAAACATTTAGAATGTTTAATTACAAATTTTAACTATATTCAATTTGAAGTTGTGAATTTAAATTCTCAAATAAACAATTTAGAAGTAATAATTACAAATTGTTAACTATACTTCAATTTGAAGTTGTGAATTTAAAATTTTCAAATAAACAATTTAGAACTGATAATTACAAAGTGTTAACTATACTTCAATTTGAAGTTGTGAATTTGAAATTCTCAAATAAACAATTTAAAATTAATAATTACAAATTGTTAACTATACATCAATTTGAAGTTGAGAATATGAAATTCTCAAATAAACAATTTAGAATTAATAATTACAAATTGTTAACTATACTTCAATTTGAAGTTGTGAATTTAAAATTCTCAAATAAACATTTTAGAACTGATAATAACAAATTGTTAACTATACTTCAATTTGAAGTTGTGAATTTGAAACTCTCAAATATACTATTTGGAAATAATAATTACAAATTGTTAACTATACTTCAATTTGAAGTTGTGAATTTGAAATTCTCAAATAAACAATTTAGAACTGATAATTACAAATTGTTAACTATTCTTCAATTTGAAGTTGTGAATTTAGAACTCTCAAATAATTAATAAAGAACTGATTATTACAAATTGTTAACTATACTTCAATTTGAAGTTGTGAATTTGAAATTCTCAAATAAACAATTTAGAACTAATAATTACAAATTGTTAACTATACTTCAATTTGATGTTGTGAATTTGAAATTCTCAAATAAACAATGTAGAACTAATAATTACAAATTCTTAACTATACTTCAATTTGAAGTTGTGAATTTAAAATTCTCAAATAAACAATTTAGAACTGATAATTACAAATTGTTAACTATACTTCAATTTGAAGTTGTGAATTTGAAACTCTCAAATAAACTATTTAGAATTAATAATTTCAAACTATTAACTATACTTCAATTTGAAGTTGTGAATTTGAAATTCTCAAATAAACAATTTAGAATTAATAATTACAAATTGTTAACTATACTTCAATTTGAAGTTGTTAATTTGAAACTCTTAAATAAACTATTTAGAATTAATAATTACAAATTGTTAACTACACTTCAATTTGAAGTTGTGAATTTGAAATTCTCAAATAAACAATTTAGAATTAATAATTTCAAATTATTAACTATACTTCAATTTGAAGTTGTGAATTTGAAATTCTCAAATAAACAATTTAGAATTAATAATTACAAATTGTTAACTATACTTCAATTTGAAGTTGTGAATTTGAAATTCTCAAATAAACAATTTAGAATGAAATTACAAATTGTTAACTATACTTCAATTTGAAGTTGTGAATTTGAAATTCTCAAATAAACAATTTAGAATTAATAATTACAAATTGTTAACTATACTTCAATTTGAAGTTGTGAATTTGAAATTCTCAAATAAACAATTTAGAACTAATAATTACAAATTGTTAACTATACTTCAATTTGAAGTTGTGAATTTGAAATTCTCAAATAAACAATTTAGAACTAATAATTACAAATTGTTAACTATACTTCAATTTGAAGTTGTGAATTTAAATTCTCAAATAAACAATTTAGAACTAATAATTACAAATTGTTAACTATACTTCAATTTGAAGTTGTGAATTTGAAATTCTCAAATAAACAATTTAGAACTAATAATTACAAATTGTTAACTATACTTCAATTTGAAGTTGTGAATTTGAAATTCTCAAATAAACAATTTAGAATAATAATTACAAATTGTTAACTATACTTCAATTTGAAGTTGTGAATTTGAAATTCTCAAATAAACAATTTAGAACTGATGATTACAAATTGTTAACTATACTTCAATTTGAAGTTGTGAATTTGAAATTCTCAAATAAACAATTTAGAATTAATAATTACAAATTGTTAACTATACTTCAATTTGAAGTTGTGAATTTGAAATTCTCAAATAAACAATTTAGAATTAATAATTACAAATTATTAACTATACTTCAATTTGAAGTTGTGAATTTGAAATTCTCAAATAAACAATTTAGAATTAATAATTACAAATTGTTAACTATACTTCAATTTGAAGTTGTGAATTTGAAATTCTCAAATAAACAATTTAGAACTGATAATTACAAATTGTTAACTATACTTCAATTTGAAGTTGTGAATTTGAAATTCTCAAATAAACAATTTAGAACTAATAATTACAAATTGTTAACTATACTTCAATTTGAAGTTGTGAATTTGAAATTCTCAAATAAACAATTTAGAACTAATAATTACAAATTGTTAACTATACTTCAATTTGAAGTTGTGAATTTGAAATTCTCAAATAAACAATTTAGAATTAATAATTACAAATTGTTAACTATACTTCAATTTGAAGTTGTAATTTGAAACTCTCAAATAAACTATTTAGAATTAATAATTTCAAATTATTAACTATACTTCAATTTGAAGTTGTGAATTTGAAATTCTCAAATAAACAATTTAGAATTAATAATTACAAATTTTAACTATACTTCAATTTGAAGTTGTGAATTTGAAATTCTCAAATAAACAATTTAGAATTAATAATTACAAATTGTTAACTATACTTCAATTTGAAGTTGTGAATTTGAAATTCTCAAATAAACAATTTAGAATTAATAATTTCAAATTATTAACTATACTTCAATTTGAAGTTGTGAATTTGAAATTCTCAAATAAACAATTTAGAATTAATAATTACAAATTGTTAACTATACTTCAATTTGAAGTTGTGAATTTGAAAATCTCAAATAAACAATTTAGAATAATAATTACAAATTGTTAACTATACTTCAATTTGAAGTTGTGAATTTGAAATTCTCAAATAAACAATTTAGAATTAATAATTTCAAATTATTAACTATACTTCAATTTGAAGTTGTGAATTTGAAATTCTCAAATAAACAATTTAGAATTAATAATTACAAATTGTTAACTATACTTCAATTTGAAGTTGTGAATTTGAAATTTCAAATAAACAATTTAGAACTGATAATTACAAATTGTTAACTATACTTCAATTTGAAGTTGTGAATTTGAAATTCTCAAATAAACAATTTAGAATAATAATTACAAATTGTTAACTATACTTCAATTTGAAGTTGTGAATTTGAAATTCTCAAATAAACAATTTAGAATTAATAATTACAAATTGTTAACTATACTTCAATTTGAAGTTGTGAATTTGAAATTCTCAAATAAACAATTTAGAATTAATAATTACAAATTGTTAACTATACTTCAATTTGAAGTTGTGAATTTGAAATTCTCAAATAAACAATTTAGAACTAATAATTACAAATTGTTAACTATACTTCAATTTGAAGTTGTAATTTGAAATTCTCAAATAAACAATTTAGAATTAATAATTTCAAATTATTAACTATACTTCAATTTGAAGTTGTGAATTTGAAATTCTCAAATAAACAATTTAGAATTAATAATTACAAATTGTTAACTATACTTCAATTTGAAGTTGTGAATTTGAAATTCTCAAATAAACAATTTAGAATTAATAATTACAAATTGTTAACTATACTTCAATTTGAAGTTGTGAATTTGAAATTCTCAAATAAACAATTTAGAATTAATAATTACAAATTGTTAACTATACTTCAATTTGAAGTTGTGAATTTGAAATTCTCAAATAAACAATTTAGAATTAATAATTACAAATTGTTAACTATACTTCAATTTGAAGTTGTGAATTTGAAATTCTCAAATAAACAATTTAGAATTAATAATTACAAATTGTTAACTATACTTCAATTTGAAGTTGTGAATTTGAAATTCTCAAATAAACAATTTAGAACTGATAATTACAAATTGTTAACTATACTTCAATTTGAAGTTGTGAATTTGAAATTCTCAAATAAACAATTTAGAACTAATAATTACAAATTGTTAACTATACTTCAATTTGAAGTTGTGAATTTGAAATTCTCAAATAAACAATTTAGAATTAATAATTACAAATTGTTAACTATACTTCAATTTGAAGTTGTGAATTTGAAATTCTCAAATAAACAATTTAGAATTAAAAATTTTCAAATTATTAACTATACTTCAATTTGAAGTTGTGAATTTGAAATTCTCAAATAAACAATTTAGAATTAATAATTACAAATTGTTAACTATACTTCAATTTGAAGTTGTGAATTTGAAATTCTCAAATAAACAATTTAGAATAATAATTACAAATTGTTAACTATACTTCAATTTGAAGTTGTGAATTTGAAATTCTCAAATAAACAATTTAGAACTGATAATTACAAATTGTTAACTATACTTCAATTTGAAGTTGTGAATTTGAAATTTCAAATAAACAATTTAGAATTAATAATTACAAATTGTTAACTATACTCAATTTGAAGTTGTGAATTTGAAATTCTCAAATAAACAATTTAGAATTAATAATTACAAATTGTTAACTATACTTCAATTTGAAGTTGGAATTTGAAATTCTCAAATAAACAATTTAGAATTAATAATTACAAATTGTTAACTATACTTCAATTTGAATTGTGAATTTGAAATTCTCAAATAAACAATTTAGAATTAATAATTTAAAATTATTAACTATACTTCAATTTGAAGTTGTAATTTGAAATTCTCAAATAAACAATTTAGAATTAATAATTACAAATTGTTAACTATACTTCAATTTGAAGTTGTGAATTTGAAATTCTCAAATAAACAATTTAGAAGTAATAATTACAAATTGTTAACTATACTTAATTTGAAGTTGTGAATTTGAAATTCAAATAAATAATTTAGAATGATAATTACAAATTGTTAACTATACTTCAATTTGAAGTTGTGAATTTGAAATTCTCAAATAAACAATTAGAATTAATAATTACAAATTGTTAACTATACTTCAATTTGAAGTTGTAATTTGAAATTCTCAAATAAACAATTTAGAATTAATAATTACAAATTGTTAACTATACTTCAATTTGAAGTTGTGAATTTGAAATTCTCAAATAAACAATTTAGAATTAATAATTACAAATTGTTAACTATACTTCAATTTGAAGTTGTGAATTTGAAATTCTCAAATAAACAATTTAGAACTAATAATTACAAATTGTTAACTATACTTCAATTTGAAGTTGTGAATTTGAAATTCTCAAATAAACAATTTAGAATTAATAATTACAAATTGTTAACTATACTTCAATTTGAAGTTGTGAATTTGAAATTCTCAAATAAACAATTTAGAATTAATAATTACAAATTATTAACTATACTTCAATTTGAAGTTGTGAATTTGAAATTCTCAAATAAACAATTTAGAATTAATAATTACAAATTGTTAACTATACTTCAATTTGAAGTTGTGAATTTGAAATTCTCAAATAAACAATTTAGAATTAATAATTACAAATTGTTAACTATACTTCAATTTGAAGTTGTGAATTTGAAATTTCAAATAAACAATTTAGAATAATAATTACAAATTGTTAACTATACTTCAATTTGAAGTTGTGAATTTGAAATTCTCAAATAAACAATTTAGAATTAATAATTACAAATTGTTAACTATACTTCAATTTGAAGTTGTGAATTTGAAATTCTCAAATAAACAATTTAGAATTAATAATTACAAATTGTTAACTATACTTCAATTTGAAGTTGTGAATTTGAAATTCTCAAATAAACAATTTAGAACTAATAATTACAAATTGTTAACTATACTTCAATTTGAAGTTGTGAATTTGAAATTCTCAAATAAACAATTTAGAATTAATAATTACAAATTGTTAACTATACTTCAATTTGAAGTTGTGAATTTGAAATTCTCAAATAAACAATTTAGAATTAATAATTACAAATTGTTAACTATACTTCAATTTGAAGTTGTGAATTTGAAATTCTCAAATAAACAATTTAGAATTAATAATTACAAATTGTTAACTATACTTCAATTTGAAGTTGTGAATTTGAAATTCTCAAATAAACAATTTAGAATAATAATTACAAATTGTTAACTATACTTCAATTTGAAGTTGTGAATTTGAAATTCTCAAATAAACAATTTAGAATAATAATTACAAATTGTTAACTATACTTCAATTTGAAGTTGTGAATTTGAAATTCTCAAATAAACAATTTAGAACTGATAATTACAAATTGTTAACTATACTTCAATTTGAAGTTGTGAATTTGAAATTCTCAAATAAACAATTTAGAATTAATAATTACAAATTGTTAACTATACTTCAATTTGAAGTTGTGAATTTGAAATTCTCAAATAAACAATTTAGAATTAATAATTACAAATTGTTAACTATACTTCAATTTGAAGTTGTGAATTTGAAATTCTCAAATAAACAATTTAGAGCTAATAATTACAAATTGTTAACTATACTTCAATTTGAAGTTGTGAATTTAAAATTCTCAAATAAACAATTTAGAACTAATAATTACAAATTGTTAACTATACTTCAATTTGAAGTTGTGAATTTGAAATTCTCAAATAAACAATTTAGAACTGATAATTACAAATTGTTAACTATACTTCAATTTGAAGTTGTGAATTTGAAAATCTCAAATAAACAGTTTAGAATTAAAAATTACAAATTGTTAACTATACTTCAATTTGAAGTTGTGAATTTGAAATTCTCAAATAACAATTTAGAATTAATAATTTCAAATTATTAACTATACTTCAATTTGAAGTTGTGAATTTGAAATTCTCAAATAAACAATTTAGAATTAATAATTACAAATTGTTAACTACACTTCAATTTGAAGTTGTGAATTTGAAATTTTCAAATAAACATTTTAGAACTGACAATTACAAATTGTTAACTATACTTCAATTTGAAGTTGTGAATTTGAAATTCTCAAATAAACAATTTAGAACTAATAATTACAAATTGTTAACTATACTTCAATTTGAAGTTGTGAATTTGAAATTCTCAAATAAACAATGTAGAACTAATAATTACAAATTGTTAACTATACTTCAATTTGAAGTTGTGAATTTAAAATTCTCAAATAAACAATTTAGAACTGATAATTACAAATTGTTAACTATACTTCAATTTGAAGTTGTGAATTTGAAACTCTCAAATAAACTATTTAGAATTAATAATTTTAAACTATTAACTATACTTCAATTTGAAGTTGTGAATTTGAAATTCTCAAATAAACAATTTAGAATTAATAATTACAAATTGTTAACTATACTTCAATTTGAAGTTGTTAATTTGAAACTCTTAAATAAACTATTTAGAATTAATAATTTCAAATTATTAACTATACTTCAATTTGAAGTTGTGAATTTGAAATTCTCAAATAAACAATTTAGAATTAATAATTTCAAATTATTAACTATACTTCAATTTGAAGTTGTGAATTTGAAATTCTCAAATAAACAATTTAGAATTAATAATTACAAATTGTTAACTATACTTCAATTTGAAGTTGTGAATTTGAAATTCTCAAATAAACAATTTAGAACTGATAATTACAAATTGTTAACTATACTTCAATTTGAAGTTGTGAATTTGAAAATCTCAAATAAAGAATTTAGAACTGATAATTACAAATTGTTAACTATACCTTAATTTGAAGTTGTGAATTTGAAAATCTCATATAAACAGTTTAGAATTAAAAATTACAAATTGTTAACTATACTTCAATTTGAAGTTGTGAATTTGAAATTCTCAAATAACAATTTAGAATTAATAATTTCAAATTATTAACTATACTTCAATTTGAAGTTGTGAATTTGAAATTCTCAAATAAACAATTTAGAATTAATAATTACAAATTGTTAACTACACTTCAATTTGAAGTTGTGAATTTGAAATTTTCAAATAAACATTTTAGAACTGACAATTACAAATTGTTAACTATACTTCAATTTGAAGTTGTCAATTTGAAATTCTCAAATAAACAATTTAGAATTAATAATTTCAGATTATTAAATATACTTCAATTTGAAGTTGTGAATTTAAATATTCACAAATAAACAATTTAGAATTAATAATTACAAATTGTTAACTATACTTCAATTTGAAGTTGTGAATTTGAAATTCTCAAATAAACAATTAAGAACTAATAATTACAAATTGTTAACTATACTTCAATTTGAAGTTGTGAATTTGAAATTCTCAAATAAACAATTTAGAACTGATAATTACAAATTGTTAACTATACTTCAATTTGAAGTTGTGAATTTGAAATTTTCAAATAAACATTTTAGAACTGACAATTACAAATTGTTAACTATACTTCAATTTGAAGTTGTCAATTTGAAATTCTCAAATAAACAATTTAGAATTAATAATTTAAAGATTATTAAATATACTTCAATTTGAAGTTGTGAATTTGAAATTCTCAAATAAACAATTTAGAATTAAAATTACAAATTGTTAACTATACTTCAATTTGAAGTTGTGAATTTGAAATTCTCAAATAAACAATTTAGAATTAATAATTTCAAATTATTAACTATACTTCAATTTGAAGTTGTGAATTTGAAATTCTCAAATAAACAATTTAGAATTAATAATTACAAATTGTTAACTATACTTCAATTTGAAGTTGTGAATTTGAAATTTTCAAATAAACATTTAGAACTGACAATTACAAATTGTTAACTATACTTCAATTTGAAGTTGTGAATTTGAAATTCTCAAATAAACAATTTAGAGCTAATAATTACAAATTGTTAACTATACTTCAATTTGAAGTTGTGAATTTAAAATTCTCAAATAAACAATTAAGAACTAATAATTACAAATTGTTAACTATACTTCAATTTGAAGTTGTGAATTTGAAATTCTCAAATAAACAATTTAGAACTGATAATTACAAATTGTTAACTATACTTCAATTTGAAGTTGTGAATTTGAAAATCTCAAATAAACAGTTTAGAATTAAAAATTACAAATTGTTAACTATACTTCAATTTGAAGTTGTGAATTTGAAATTCTCAAATAACAATTTAGAATTAATAATTTCAAATTATTAACTATACTTCAATTTGAAGTTGTGAATTTGAAATTCTCAAATAAACAATTTAAAATTAATAATTACAAATTGTTAACTAACTTCAATTTGAAGTTGTGAATTTGAAATTTTCAAATAAACATTTAGAACTGACAATTACAAATTGTTAACTATACTTCAATTTGAAGTTGTCAATTTGAAATTCTCAAATAAACAATTTAGAACTGATAATTACAAATTGTTAACTATACCTTAATTTGAAGTTGTGAATTTGAAATTTTCAAATAAACAATTTAGAACTGAAATTACAAATTGTTAACTATACTTCAATTTGAAGTTGTGAATTTGAAATTCTCAAATAAACAATTTAGAGCTAATAATTACAAATTGTTAACTATACTTCAATTTGAAGTTGTGAATTTAAAATTCTCAAATAAAAAATTTTAGAACTAATAATTACAAATTGTTAACTATACTGCAATTTGAAGTTGTGAATTTGAAATTCTCAAATAAACAATTTAGAACTGATAATTACAAATTGTTAACTATACTTCAATTTGAAGTTGTGAATTTGAAAATCTCAAATAAACAATTTAGAACTGATAATTACAAATTGTTAACTATACTTTAATTTGAAGTTGTGAATTTGAAAATCTAAATATAAACAGTTTAGAATTAAAAATTACAAATTGTTAACTATACTTCAATTTGAAGTTGTGAATTTGAAATTCTCAAATAACAATTTAGAATTAATAATTTCAAATTATTAACTATACTTCAATTTGAAGTTGTGAATTTGAAATTCTCAAATAAACAATTTAGAATTAATAATTACAAATTGTTAACTACACTTCAATTTGAAGTTGTGAATTTGAAATTTTCAAATAAAAAATTGTAGAACTGACAATTACAAATTGTTAACTATACTTCAATTTAAAGTTGTCAATTTGAAATTCTCAAATAAACAATTTAGAATTAATAATTTCAGATTATTAAATATACTTCAATTTTAAGTTGTGAATTTGATATTCACAAATAAACAATTTAGAATTAATAATTACAAATTGTTAACTATACTTCAATTTGAAGTTGTGAATTTGAAATTCTCAAATAAACAATTAAGAACTAATAATTACAAATTGTTAACTATACTTCAATTTGAAGTTGTGAATTTGAAATTCTCAAATAAACAATTTAGAACTGATAATTACAAATTGTTAACTACACTTCAATTTGAAGTTGTGAATTTGAAATTTTCAAATAAACATTTAGAACTGACAATTACAAATTGTTAACTATACTTCAATTTGAAGTTGTCAATTTGAAATTCTCAAATAAACAATTTAGAATTAATAATTTCAGATTATTAAATATACTTCAATTTGAAGTTGTGAATTTGAAATTCACAAATAAACAATTTAGAATTAAAATTACAAATTGTTAACTATACTTCAATTTGAAGTTGTGAATTTGAAATTCTCAAATAAACAATTTAGAGCTAATAATTACAAATTGTTAACTATACTTCAATTTGAAGTTGTGAATTTAAAATTCTCAAATAAACAATTTAGAACTAATAATTACAAATTGTTAACTATACTTCAATTTGAAGTTGTGAATTTGAAATTCTCAAATAAACAATTTAGAACTGATAATTACAAATTGTTAACTATACTTCAATTTGAAGTTGTGAATTTGAAAATCTCAAATAAACAGTTTAGAATTAAAAATTACAAATTGTTAACTATACTTCAATTTGAAGTTGTGAATTTGAAATTCTCAAATAACAATTTAGAATTAATAATTTCAAATTATTAACTATACTTCAATTTGAAGTTGTGAATTTGAAATTCTCAAATAAACAATTTAGAATTAATAATTACAAATTGTTAACTACACTTCAATTTGAAGTTGTGAATTTGAAATTTTCAAATAAACATTTTAGAACTGACAATTACAAATTGTTAACTATACTTCAATTTGAAGTTGTCAATTTGAAATTCTCAAATAAACAATTTAGAACTGATAATTACAAATTGTTAACTATACCTTAATTTGAAGTTGTGAATTTGAAAATCTCAAATAAACAGTTTAGAATTAAAAATTACAAATTGTTTACTATACTTCAATTTGAAGTTGTGAATTTGAAATTCTCAAATAAAAATTTAGAATTAATAATTTCAAGTTATTAACTATACTTCAATTTGAAGTTGTGAATTTGAAATTCTCAAATAAACAATTTAGAATTAATAATTACAAATTGTTAACTACACTTCAATTTGAAGTTGTGAATTTGAAATTTTCAAATAAACATTTTAGAACTGACAATTACAAATTGTTAACTATACTTCAATTTGAAGTTGTCAATTTGAAATTCTCAAATAAACAATTTAGAATTAATAATTTCAAATTATTAAAAATACTTCAATTTGAAGTTGTAAATTTGAAATTCACAAATAAACAATTTAGAATTAATAATTACAAATTCTTAACTATACTTCAATTTGAAGTTGTGAATTTGAAATTCTCAAATAAACAATTTAGAACTAATAATTACAAATTGTTAACTATACTTCAATTTAAAGTTGTGAATTTAAAATTCTCAAATAAACAATTTAGAACTAATAATTACAAATTGTTAACTATACTTCAATTTGAAGTTGTGAATTTGAAATTCTCAAATAAACAATTTAGAACTGATAATTACAAATTGTTAACTATACTTCAATTTGAAGTTGTGAATTTGAAAATCTCAAATAAACAATTAAAACTGATAATTACAAATTGTTAACTATACTTTAATTTGAAGTTGTGAATTTGAAATTCTCAAATAAACAATTTAGAATTAATAATTTCAATTTATTAACTAAACTTTAATTTGAAGTTGTGAATTTAAAATTCTCAAATAAGCAATTTAGAATTAATAATTTCAAATTATTAACTATACTTCAATTTGAAATTGTGAATTTGAAATTTTCAAATAACAATTTAGAATTAATAATTACAATTTTTAACTATACTTCAATATGAAGTTGTGAATTTGAAGTTCTCAAATAAACAATTTAGAACTAATAATTACAAATTGTTAACTATACTTTAATTTGAAGTTGTGAATTTGAAATTCCTAAATAAACAATTTAGAATTGATAATTACAAATTATTAACTATACTTCAATTTGAAGTTGTAAATTTGAAATACTCAAATAAACAATTTAGAATTAATAATTTCAAATTATTAACTATACTTCAATTTGAAGTTGTGAATTTGAAATTCTCAAATAAACAATTTAGAATTAATAATTACAAATTGTTAACTATACTTCAATTTGAAGTTGTGAATTTAAAATTCTCAAATAAATAATTTAGAACTGATAATTACAAATTGTTAACTATACTTCAATTTGAAGTTGTGAATTTAAAATTTTCAAATAGACAATTTAGAACTGATAATTACAAATTGTTAACTATACTTCAATTTGAAGTTGTGAATTTGAAATTCTCAAATAAACAATTTAGAATTAATAATTACAAATTGTTAACTATACTTCAATTTGAAGTTGAGAATATGAAATTCTCAAATAAACAATTTAGAACTAATAATTACAAATTGTTAACTATACTTCAATTTGAAGTTGTGAATTTAAAATTCTCAAATAAACAATTTAGAACTGATAATTACAAATTGTTAACTATACTTCAATTTGAAGTTGTGAATTTGAAACTCTCAAATATACTATTTGGAATTAATAATTACAAATTGTTAACTATACTTCAATTTGAAGTTGTGAATTTGAAATTCTCAAATAAACAATTAAAACTGATAATTACAAATTGTTAACTATACTTCAATTTGAAGTTGTGAATTTGAAACTCTCAAATAATTAATTTAGAACTGATAATTACAAATTGTTAACTGTACTTCAATTTGAAGTTGTGAATTTAAAATTTTCAAATAAACAATTTAGAACTGATAATTACAAATTGTTAACTCTACCACAATTTGAAGTTGTAAATTTGAAATTCTCAAATAAACAATTTAGAATTAATAATTACAAATTGTTAACTATACTTCAATTTGAAGTTGAGAATACGAAATTCTTAAATAAACAATTTAGAATTAATAATTACAAATTGTTAACTATACTTCAATTTAAAATTGTGAATTTGAAATTCTCAAATAAACAATTTAGAATTAATAATTTTAAATTATTAACTACACTTCAATTTGAAGTTGTAAATTTGAAATTCTCAAATAAACAATTTAGAATTAATACTTTCAAATTGTTAACTATACTTCAATTTGAAGTTGTGAATTAGAAAATCTCAAATAAACAATTTAGAAGTAATAATTACAAATTGTTAACTATACTTCAATTTGAAGTTGTGAATTTGAAATTCACAAATAAATAATTTAGAAGTGAAATTACAAATTGTTAACTATACTTCAATTTGAAGTTGTGAATTTGAAATTCTCAAATAAACAATTCAGAATTAATAATTACAAATTGTTAACTATACTTCAATTTGAAGTTGTTAATTTGAAATTCGCAAATAAACAATTTAGAATTAATAATTACAAATTGTTAACTACACTTCAATTTGAAGTTGTGAATTTGAAATTTTCAAATAAACATTTTAGAACTGACAATTACAAATTGTTAACTATACTTCAATTTGAAGTTGTCAATTTGAAATTCTCAAATAAACAATTTAGAATTAATAATTTCAAGTTATTAACTATACTTCAATTTGAAGGTATGAATTTGAAATTCTCAAATAAACAATTTAGAATAAATAATTACAAATTGTTAACTATACTTCAATTTGAAGTTGTGAATTTGAAATTCTCAAATAAACAATTTAGAATTAATAATTACAAATTGTTAACTATACTTCAATTTGAAGTTGTGAATTTAAAATTCTCAAATAAATAATTTAGAACTGATAATTACAAATTGTTAACTATACTTCAATATGAAGTTGTGAATTTAAAGTTCTCAAATAAACAATTTAGAACTAATAATTACAAATTGTTAACTATACTTTAATTTGAAGTTGTGAATTTGAAATTCTTAAATAAACAATTTAGAATTGATAATTACAAATTATTAACTATACTTCAATTTGAAGTTGTAAATTTGAAATACTCAAATAAACAATTTAGTATTAATAATTTCAAATTATTAACTATACTTTAATTTGAAGTTGTGAATTTGAAATTCTCAAATAAACAATTTAGAATTAATAATTACAAATTGTTAACTATACTTTAATTTGAAGTTGTGAATTTGAAATTCTCAAATAAACAATTTAGAAGTAATAATTACATATTGTTAACTATACTTCAATTTGAAGTTGTGAATTTAAAATTTTCAAATAGACAATTTAGAACTGATAATTACAAAGTGTTAACTATACTTCAATTTGAAGTTGTGAATTTGAAATTCTCAAATAAACAATTTAGAATTAATAATTACAAATTGTTAACTATACATCAATTTGAAGTTGATAATATGAAATTCTCAAATAAACAATTTAGAATTAATAATTACAAATTGTTAACTATACTTCAATTTGAAGTTGTGAATTTTAAATTCTCAAATAAACATTTTAGAACTGATAATTACAAATTGTTAACTATACTTCAATTTGAAGTTGTAAATTTGAAACTCTCAAATATACTATTTGGAAATAATAATTACAAATTGTTAACTATACTTCAATTTGAAGTTGTGAATTTGAAATTCTCAAATAAACAATTAAAACTGATAATTACAAATTGTTAACTATACTTCAATTTGAAGTTGTGAATTTGAAACTCTCAAATAATTAATTTAGAACTGATAATTACAAATTGTTAACTGTACTTCAATTTGAAGTTGTGAATTTAAAATTTTCAAATAAACAATTTAGAACTGATAATTACAAATTGTTAACTATACCACAATTTGAAGTTGTAAATTTGAAATGCTCAAATAAACAATTTAGAATTAATAATTACAAATTGTTAACTATACTTCAATTTGAAGTTGAGAATACGAAATTCTTAAAAAACAATTTAGAATTAATAATTACTAATTGTTAACTATACTTCAATTTAAAATTGTGAATTTGAAAATCTCAAATAAACAGTTTAGAATTAAAATTACAAATTGTTAACTATACTTCAATTTGAAGTTGTGAATTTGAAATTCTCAAATAACAATTTAGAATTAATAATTTCAAATTATTAACTATACTTCAATTTGAAGTTGTGAATTTGAAATTCTCAAATAAACAATTTAGAATTAATAATTACAAATTGTTAACTACACTTCAATTTGAAGTTGTGAATTTGAAATTTTCAAATAAACATTTAGAACTGACAATTACAAATTGTTAACTATACTTCAATTTGAAGTTGTGAATTTGAAATTCTCAAATAAACAATTTAGAACTAATAATTACAAATTGTTAACTATACTTCAATTTGAAGTTGTGAATTTGAAATTCTCAAATAAACAATGTAGAACTAATAATTACAAATTGTTAACTATACTTCAATTTGAAGTTGTGAATTTAAAATTCTCAAATAAACAATTTAGAACTGATAATTACAAATTGTTAACTATACTTCAATTTGAAGTTGTGAATTTGAAACTCTCAAATAAACTATTTAGAATTAATAATTTCAAACTATTAACTATACTTCAATTTGAAGTTGTGAATTTGAAATTCTCAAATAAACAATTTAGAATTAATAATTACAAATTGTTAACTATACTTCAATTTGAAGTTGTTAATTTGAAACTCTTAAATAAACTATTTAGAATTAATAATTTCAAATTATTAACTATACTTCAATTTGAAGTTGTGAATTTGAAATTCTCAAATAAACAATTTAGAATTAATAATTTCAAATTATTAACTATACTTCAATTTGAAGTTGTGAATTTGAAATTCTCAAATAAACAATTTAGAATTAATAATTACAAATTGTTAACTATACTTCAATTTGAAGTTGTGAATTTGAAATTCTCAAATAGACAATTTAGAACTGATAATTACAAATTGTTAACTATACTTCAATTTGAAGTTGTGAATTTGAAAATCTCAAATAAAAATTTAGAACTGATAATTACAAATTGTTAACTATACCTTAATTTGAAGTTGTGAATTTGAAAATCTCATATAAACAGTTTAGAATTAAAAATTACAAATTGTTAACTATACTTCAATTTGAAGTTGTGAATTTGAAATTCTCAAATAACAATTTAGAATTAATAATTTCAAATTATTAACTATACTTCAATTTGAAGTTGTGAATTTGAAATTCTCAAATAAACAATTTAGAATTAATAATTACAAATTGTTAACTACACTTCAATTTGAAGTTGTGAATTTGAAATTTTCAAATAAACATTTTAGAACTGACAATTACAAATTGTTAACTATACTTCAATTTGAAGTTGTCAATTTGAAATTCTCAAATAAACAATTTAGAATTAATAATTTCAGATTATTAAATATACTTCAATTTGAAGTTGTGAATTTGAAATTCACAAATAAACAATTTAGAATTAATAATTACAAATTGTTAACTATACTTCAATTTGAAGTTGTGAATTTGAAATTCTCAAATAAACAATTTAGAACTAATAATTACAAATTGTTAACTATACTTCAATTTGAAGTTGTGAATTTGAAATTCTCAAATAAACAATTTAGAACTGATAATTACAAATTGTTAACTACACTTCAATTTGAAGTTGTCAATTTGAAATTCTCAAATAAACAATTTAGAATTAATAATTTCAGATTATTAAATATACTTCAATTTGAAGTTGTGAATTTGAAATTCACAAATAAACAATTTAGAATTAAAATTACAAATTGTTAACTATACTTCAATTTGAAGTTGTGAATTTGAAATTCTCAAATAACAATTTAGAATTAATAATTTCAAATTATTAACTATACTTCAATTTGAAGTTGTGAATTTGAAATTCTCAAATAAACAATTTAGAATTAATAATTACAAATTGTTAACTACACTTCAATTTGAAGTTGTGAATTTGAAATTTTCAAATAAACATTTTAGAACTGACAATTACAAATTGTTAACTATACTTCAATTTGAAGTTGTGAATTTGAAATTCTCAAATAAACAATTTAGAGCTAATAATTACAAATTGTTAACTATACTTCAATTTGAAGTTGTGAATTTAAAATTCTCAAATAAACAATTAAGAACTAATAATTACAAATTGTTAACTATACTTCAATTTGAAGTTGTGAATTTGAAATTCTCAAATAAACAATTTAGAACTGATAATTACAAATTGTTAACTATACTTCAATTTGAAGTTGTGAATTTGAAAATCTCAAATAAACAGTTTAGAATTAAAAATTACAAATTGTTAACTATACTTCAATTTGAAGTTGTGAATTTGAAATTCTCAAATAACAATTTAGAATTAATAATTTCAAATTATTAACTATACTTCAATTTGAAGTTGTGAATTTGAAATTCTCAAATAAACAATTTAGAATTAATAATTACAAATTGTTAACTACACTTCAATTTGAAGTTGTGAATTTGAAATTTTCAAATAAACATTTTAGAACTGACAATTACAAATTGTTAACTATACTTCAATTTGAAGTTGTCAATTTGAAATTCTCAAATAAACAATTTAGAACTGATAATTACAAATTGTTAACTATACCTTAATTTGAAGTTGTGAATTTGAAAATCTCAAATAAACAGTTTAGAATTAAAAATTACAAATTGTTTACTATACTTCAATTTGAAGTTGTGAATTTGAAATTCTCAAATAAAAATTTAGAATTAATAATTTCAAGTTATTAACTATACTTCAATTTGAAGTTGTGAATTTGAAATTCTCAAATAAACAATTTAGAATTAATAATTACAAATTGTTAACTACACTTCAATTTGAAGTTGTGAATTTGAAATTTTCAAATAAACATTTTAGAACTGACAATTACAAATTGTTAACTATACTTCAATTTGAAGTTGTCAATTTGAAATTCTCAAATAAACAATTTAGAATTAATAATTTCAAATTATTAAAAATACTTCAATTTGAAGTTGTAAATTTGAAATTCACAAATAAACAATTTAGAATTAATAATTACAAATTGTTAACTATACTTCAATTTGAAGTTGTGAATTTGAAATTCTCAAATAAACAATTTAGAACTAATAATTACAAATTGTTAACTATACTTCAATTTGAAGTTGTTAATTTAAAATTCTCAAATAAACAATTTAGAACTAATAATTACAAATTGTTAACTATACTTCAATTTGAAGTTGTGAATTTGAAATTCTCAAATAAACAATTTAGAACTAATAATTACAAATTGTTAACTATACTTCAATTTGAAGTTGTGAATTTAAAATTCTCAAATAAACAATTTAGAACTAATAATTACAAATTGTTAACTATACTTCAATTTGAAGTTGTGAATTTGAAATTCTCAAATAAACAATTTAGAACTGATAATTACAAATTGTTAACTATACTTCAATTTGAAGTTGTGAATTTGAAAATCTCAAATAAACAATTAAAACTGATAATTACAAATTGTTAACTATACTTTAATTTGAAGTTGTGAATTTGAAATTCTCAAATAAACAATTTAGAATTAATAATTTCAATTTATTAACTAAACTTCAATTTGAAGTTGTGAATTTAAAATTCTCAAATAAGCAATTTAGAATTAATAATTTCAAATTATTAACTATACTTCAATTTGAAATTGTGAATTTGAAATTTTCAAATAACAATTTAGAATTAATAATTACAATTTGTTAACTATACTTCAATTTGAAGTTGTGAATTTGAAGTTCTCAAATAAACAATTTAGAACTAATAATTACAAATTCTTAACTATACTTTAATTTGAAGTTGTGAATTTGAAATTCTTAAATAAAAATTTAGAACTGATAATTATAAATTATTAACTATACTTCAGTTTGAAGTTGTGAATTTAAAATTTTCAAATAGACAATTTAGAACTGATAATTACAAATTGTTAACTATACTTCAATTTGAAGTTGTGAATTTGAAATTCTCAAATAAACAATTTAGAATTAATAATTACAAATTGTTAACTATACTTCAATTTGAAGTTGAGAATATGAAATTCTCAAATAAACAATTTAGAACTAATAATTACAAATTGTTAACTATACTTCAATTTGAAGTTGTGAATTTAAAATTCTCAAATAAACAATTTAGAACTGATAATTACAAATTGTTAACTATACTTCAATTTGAAGTTGTGAATTTGAAACTCTCAAATATACTATTTGGAATTAATAATTACAAATTGTTAACTATACTTCAATTTGAAGTTGTGAATTTGAAATTCTCAAATAAACAATTAAAACTGATAATTACAAATTGTTAACTATACTTCAATTTGAAGTTGTGAATTTGAAACTCTCAAATTGAGATTTAGAAATTTAGAACTGATAATTACAAATTGTTAACTGTACTTCAATTTGAAGTTGTGAATTTAAAATTTTCAAATAAACAATTTAGAACTGATAATTACAAATTGTTAACTCTACCAAATTTGAAGTTGTAAATTTGAAATTCTCAAATAAACAATTTAGAATTAATAATTACAAATTGTTAACTATACTTCAATTTGAAGTTGAGAATACGAAATTCTTAAATAAAAATTTAGAATTAATAATTACAAATTGTTAACTATACTTCAATTTAAAATTGTGAATTTGAAATTCTCAAATAAACAATTTAGAATTAATAATTTTAAATTATTAACTACACTTCAATTTGAAGTTGTAAATTTGAAATTCTCAAATAAACAATTTAGAATTAATACTTTCAAATTATTAACTATACTTCAATTTGAAGTTGTGAATTAGAAAATCTCAAATAAACAATTTAGAAGTAATAATTACAAATTGTTAACTATACTTCAATTTGAAGTTGTGAATTTGAAATTCACAAATAAATAATTTAGAAATGAAATTACAAATTGTTAACTATACTTCAATTTGAAGTTGTGAATTTGAAATTCTCAAATAAACAATTCAGAATTAATAATTACAAATTGTTAACTATACTTCAATTTGAAGTTGTGAATTTGAAATTCTCAAATAAACAATTTAGAAGTAATAATTACAAATTGTTAACTATACTTCAATTTGAAGTTGTTAATTTAAAATTCGCAAATAAATAATTTAGAACTGATAATTACAAATTGTTAACTATACTTCAAATTGAAGTTGTGAATTTGAAATTCTCAAATAAACAATTTAGAACTAATAATTACAAATTGTTAACTATACTTCAATTTGAAGTTGTGAATTTAAAATTCTCAAATAAACAATTTAGAACTAATAATTACAAATTGTTAACTATACTTCAATTTGAAGTTGTGAATTTGAAATTCTCAAATAAACAATTTAGAACTGATAATTACAAATTGTTAACTATACTTCAATTTGAAGTTGTGAATTTGAAAATCTCAAATAAACAATTAAAACTGATAATTACAAATTGTTAACTATACTTTAATTTGAAGTTGTGAATTTGAAATTCTCAAATAAACAATTTAGAATTAATAATTTCAATTTATTAACTAAACTTCAATTTGAAGTTGTGAATTTAAAATTCTCAAATAACAATTTAGAATCAATAATTTCAAATTATTAACTATACTTCAATTTGAAATTGTGAATTTGAAATTTTCAAATAACAATTTAGAATTAATAATTACAATTTGTTAACTATACTTCAATTTGAAGTTGTGAATTTGAAGTTCTCAAATAAACAATTTAGAACTAATAATTACAAATTGTTAACTATACTTTAATTTGAAGTTGTGAATTTGAAATTCTTAAATAAACAATTTAGAATTGATAATTACAAATTATTAACTATACTTCAATTTGAAGTTGTAAATTTGAAATACTCAAATAAACAATTTAGAATTAATAATTTCAAATTATTAACTATACTTCAATTTGAAGTTGTGAATTTGAAATTCTCAAATAAACAATTTAGAATTAATAATTACAAATTGTTAACTATACTTCAATTTGAAGTTGTGAATTTAAAATTCTCAAATAAATAATTTAGAACTGATAATTACAAATTGTTAACTATACTTCAATTTGAAGTTGTGAATTTAAAATTTTCAAATAGACAATTTAGAACTGATAATTACAAATTGTTAACTATACTTCAATTTGAAGTTGTGAATTTGAAATTCTCAAATAAACAATTTAGAATTAATAATTACAAATTGTTAACTATACTTCAATTTGAAGTTGAGAATATGAAATTCTCAAATAAACAATTTAGAACTAATAATTACAAATTGTTAACTATACTTCAATTTGAAGTTGTGAATTTAAAATTCTCAAATAAACAATTTAGAACTGATAATTACAAATTGTTAACTATACTTCAATTTGAAGTTGTGAATTTGAAACTCTCAAATATACTATTTGGAATTAATAATTACAAATTGTTAACTATACTTCAATTTGAAGTTGTGAATTTGAAATTCTCAAATAAACAATTAAAACTGATAATTACAAATTGTTAACTATACTTCAATTTGAAGTTGTGAATTTGAAACTCTCAAATTGAGATTTAGAAATTTAGAACTGATAATTACAAATTGTTAACTGTACTTCAATTTGAAGTTGTGAATTTAAAATTTTCAAATAAACAATTTAGAACTGATAATTACAAATTGTTAACTCTACCACAATTTGAAGTTGTAAATTTGAAATTCTCAAATAAACAATTTAGAATTAATAATTACAAATTGTTAACTATACTTCAATTTGAAGTTGAGAATACGAAATTCTTAAATAAAAATTTAGAATTAATAATTACAAATTGTTAACTATACTTCAATTTAAAATTGTGAATTTGAAATTCTCAAATAAACAATTTAGAATTAATAATTTTAAATTATTAACTACACTTCAATTTGAAGTTGTAAATTTGAAATTCTCAAATAAACAATTTAGAATTAATACTTTCAAATTATTAACTATACTTCAATTTGAAGTTGTGAATTAGAAAATCTCAAATAAACAATTTAGAAGTAATAATTACAAATTGTTAACTATACTTCAATTTGAAGTTGTGAATTTGAAATTTACAAATAAATAATTTAGAAGTGAAATTACAAATTGTTAACTATACTTCAATTTGAAGTTGTGAATTTGAAATTCTCAAATAAACAATTCAGAATTAATAATTACAAATTGTTAACTATACTTCAATTTGAAGTTGTTAATTTGAAATTTCAAATAAACAATTTAGAATTAATAATTACAAATTGTTAACTACACTTCAATTTGAAGTTGTGAATTTGAAATTTTCAAATAAACATTTTAGAACTGACAATTACAAATTGTTAACTATACTTCAATTTGAAGTTGTCAATTTGAAATTCTCAAATAAACAATTTAGAATTAATAATTTCAAGTTATTAACTATACTTCAATTTGAAGGTATGAATTTGAAATTCTCAAATAAACAATTTAGAATAAATAATTACAAATTGTTAACTATACTTCAATTTGAAGTTGTGAATTTGAAATTCTCAAATAAACAATTTAGAATTAATAATTACAAATTGTTAACTATACTTCAATTTGAAGTTGTGAATTTAAAATTCTCAAATAAATAATTTAGAACTGATAATTACAAATTGTTAACTATACTTCAATATGAAGTTGTGAATTTAAAGTTCTCAAATAAACAATTTAGAACTAATAATTACAAATTGTTAACTATACTTTAATTTGAAGTTGTGAATTTGAAATTCTTAAATAAACAATTTAGAATTGATAATTACAAATTATTAACTATACTTCAATTTGAAGTTGTAAATTTGAAATACTCAAATAAACAATTTAGTATTAATAATTTCAAATTATTAACTATACTTCAATTTGAAGTTGTGAATTTGAAATTCTCAAATAAACAATTTAGAATTAATAATTACAAATTGTTAACTATACTTTAATTTGAAGTTGTGAATTTGAAATTCTCAAATAAACAATTTAAAGTAATAATTACATATTGTTAACTATACTTCAATTTGAAGTTGTGAATTTAAAATTTTCAAATAGACAATTTAGAACTGATAATTACAAAGTGTTAACTATACTTCAATTTGAAGTTGTGAATTTGAAATTCTCAAATAAACAATTTAGAATTAATAATTACAAATTGTTAACTATACATCAATTTGAAGTTGATAATATGAAATTCTCAAATAAACAATTTAGAATTAATAATTACAAATTGTTAACTATACTTCAATTTGAAGTTGTGAATTTTAAATTCTCAAATAAACATTTTAGAACTGATAATTACAAATTGTTAACTATACTTCAATTTGAAGTTGTAAATTTGAAACTCTCAAATATACTATTTGGAAATAATAATTACAAATTGTTAACTATACTTCAATTTGAAGTTGTGAATTTGAAATTCTCAAATAAACAATTAAAACTGATAATTACAAATTGTTAACTATACTTCAATTTGAAGTTGTGAATTTGAAACTCTCAAATAATTAATTTAGAACTGATAATTACAAATTGTTAACTGTACTTCAATTTGAAGTTGTGAATTTAAAATTTTCAAATAAACAATTTAGAACTGATAATTACAAATTGTTAACTATACCACAATTTGAAGTTGTAAATTTGAAATGCTCAAATAAACAATTTAGAATTAATAATTACAAATTGTTAACTATACTTCAATTTGAAGTTGAGAATACGAAATTCTTAAATAAACAATTTAGAATTAATAATTACTAATTGTTAACTATACTTCAATTTAAAATTGTGAATTTGAAATTCTCAAATAAACAATTTAGAATTAATAATTTTAAATTATTAACTACACTTCAATTTGAAGTTGTAAATTTGAAATTCTCAAATAAACAATTTAGAATTAATACTTTCAAATTATTAACTATACTTCAATTTGAAGTTGTGAATTAGAAAATCTCAAATAAACAATTTAGAAGTAATAATTACAAATTGTTAACTATACTTCAATTTGAAGTTGTGAATTTGAAATTCACAAATAAATAATTTAGAAGTGAAATTACAAATTGTTAACTATACTTCAATTTGAAGTTGTGAATTTGTAATTCTCAAATAAACAATTCAGAATTAATAATTACAAATTGTTAACTATACTTCAATTTGAAGTTGTTAATTTGAAATTCGCAAATAAATAATTTAGAACTGATAATTACAAATTGTTAACTATACATCAATTTGAAGTTGTGAATTTAAAATTCTCAAATAAACAATTTAGAATTAATAATTACAAATTGTTAACTATACTTCAATTTGAAGTTGTGAATTTGAAATTCTCAAATAAACAATTTAGAATTAATAATTTCAAGTTATTAACTATACTTCAATTTGAAGGTATGAATTTGAAATTCTCAAATAAACAATTTAGAATTAATAATTACAAATTGTTAACTATACTTCAATTTGAAGTTGTGAATTTGAAATTCTCAAATAAACAATTTAGAATTAATAATTACAAATTGTTAACTATACTTCAATTTGAAGTTGTGAATTTAAAATTCTCAAATAAATAATTTAGAACTGATAATTACAAATTGTTAACTATACTTCAATATGAAGTTGTGAATTTAAAGTTCTCAAATAAACAATTTAGAACTAATAATTACAAATTGTTAACTATACTTTAATTTGAAGTTGTGAATTTGAAATTCTTAAATAAACAATTTAGAATTGATAATTACAAATTATTAACTATACTTCAATTTGAAGTTGTAAATTTGAAATACTCAAATAAACAATTTAGTATTAATATATTCAAATTATTAACTATACTTCAATTTGAGGTTGTGAATTTGAAATTCTCAAATAAACAATTTAGAATTAATAATTACAAATTGTTAACTATACTTTAATTTGAAGTTGTGAATTTGAAATTCTCAAATAAACAATTTAGAAGTAATAATTACAAATTGTTAACTATACTTCAATTTGAAGTTGTGAATTTAAAATTTTCAAATAGACAATTTAGAACTGATAATTACAAAGTGTTAACTATACTTCAATTTGAAGTTGTGAATTTGAAATTCTCAAATAAACAATTTAGAATTAATAATTACAAATTGTTAACTATACATCAATTTGAAGTTGAGAATATGAAATTCTCAAATAAACAATTTAGAATTAATAATTACAAATTGTTAACTATACTTCAATTTGAAGTTGTGAATTTTAAATTCTCAAATAAACATTTTAGAACTGATAATTACAAATTGTTAACTATACTTCAATTTGAAGTTGTGAATTTGAAACTCTCAAATATACTATTTGGAAATAATAATTACAAATTGTTAACTATACTTCAATTTGAAGTTGTGAATTTGAAATTCTCAAATAAACAATTTAGAACTGATAATTACAAATTGTGAACTATACTTCAATTTGAAGTTGTGAATTTAAAACTCTCAAATAATTAATTTAGAACTGATATTTACAAATTGTTAACTATACTTCAATTTGAAGTTGTAAATTTAAAATTTTCAAATAAACAATTTAGAACTGATAATTACAAATTGTTAACTATACCACAATCTGAAGTTGTAAATTTGAAATTCTCAAATAAACAATTTAGAATCAATAATTACAAATTGTTAACTATACTTCAATTTGAAGTTGTGAATTTGATATTCTCAAATAAACAATTTAGAATTAATAATTACAAATTGTTAACTATACTTCAATTTAAAGTTGTGAATTTGAAATTTTCAAATAAACAATTTAGAACTGATAATTACAAATTTTTAACTATCCTTTAATTTGAAGTTGTGAATTTGAAATTCTTAAATAAACAATTTAGAATTAAGAATTACAAATTGTTAACTATACTTCAATTTGAAGTTGTGAATTTGAAATTCACAAATAAATAATTTAGAAGTGAAATTACAAATTGTTAACTATACTTCAATTTGAAGTTGTGAATTTGAAATTCTCAAATAAACAATTCAGAATTAATAATTACAAATTGTTAACTATACTTCAATTTGAAGTTGTTAATTTGAAATTCTCAAATAAATAATTTAGAACTGATAATTACAAATTGTTAACTATACATCAATTTGAAGTTGTAAATTTAAAATTCTCAAATAAACAATTTAGAATTAATAATTACAAATTGTTAACTATACTTCAATTTGAAGTTGTGAATTTGAAATTCTCAAATAAACAATTTAGAATTAATAATTTCAAGTTATTAACTATACTTCAATTTGAAGTTGTAAATTTAAAATTCTCAAATAAACAATTTAGAATTAATAATTACAAATTGTTAACTATACTTCAATTTGAAGTTGTGAATTTGAAACTCTCAAATATACTATTTGGAAATAATAATTACAAATTGTTAACTATACTTCAATTTGAAGTTGTGAATTTGAAATTCTCAAATAAACAATTTAGAATTAATAATTACAAATTGTTAACTATACTTCAATTTGAAGTTGTGAATTTAAAATTCTCAAATAAACATTTTAGAACTGATAATAACAAATTGTTAACTATACTTCAATTTGAAGTTGTGAATTTGAAACTCTCAAATATACTATTTGGAAATAATAATTACAAATTGTTAACTATACTTCAATTTGAAGTTGTGAATTTGAAATTCTCAAATAAACAATTTAGAACTGATAATTACAAATTGTTAACTATACTTCAATTTGAAGTTGTGAATTTAAAACTCTCAAATAATTAATATAGAACTGATAATTACAAATTGTTAACTATACTTCAATTTGAAGTTGTGAATTTGAAATTCTCAAATAAACAATTCAGAAGGAATAATTACAAATTGTTAAATATACTTCAATTTGAAGTTGTTAATTTGAAACTCTCAAATAAATAATTTAGAACTGATAATTACAAATTGTTAACTATACTTCAATTTGAAGTTGTGAATTTGAAATTCTCAAATATACAATTTAGAATTAATAATTACAAATTGTTAACTATACTTCAATTAGAAGTTGAGAATATGAAATTCTCAAATAAACAATTTAGAACTAATAATTACAAATTGTTAACTATACTTCAATTTGAAGTTGTGAATTTGAAATTCTCAAATAAACAATTTAGAACTGATAATTACAAATTGTTAACTATACTTCTATTTGAAGTTGTGAATTTGAAACTCTCAAATATACTATTTGGAATTAATAATTACAAATTGTTAACTATACTTCAATTTGAAGTTGTGAATTTGAAATTCTCAAATAAACAATTTAGAACTAATAATTACAAATTGTTAACTATACTTCAATTTGAAGTTGTGAATTTAAAACTCTCAAATAATTAATTTAGAACTGATAATTACAAATTGTTAACTATACTTCAATTTGAAGTTGTGAATTTAAAATTTTCAAATAAACAATTTAGAACTGATAATTACAAATTGTTAACTATACAATCTGAAGTTGTAAATTTGAAATTTTCAAATAAACAATTTAGAATTAATAATTACAAATTGTTAACTATACTTCAATTTGAAGTTGAGAATATGAAATTCTTAAATAAACAATTTAGATTTAATAATTACAAATTGTTAACTATACTTCAATTTAAAATTGTGAATTTGAAATTCTCAAATAAACAATTTAGAATTAATAATTTTAAATTATTAACTATACTTCAATTTGAAGTTGTAAATTTGAAATTCTCAAATAAACAATTTAGAATTAATAATTACAAATTTTAAACTCTACTTCAATTTGAAGTTGTGAATTTGATATTCTCAAATAAACAATTTAGAATTAATAATTACAAATTGTTAACTATACTTCAATTTAAAGTTGTAAATTTGAAATTTTCAAATAAACAATTTTGAACTGATAATTACAAATTTTTAACTATACTTTAATTTGAAGTTGTGAATTTGAAATTCTTAAATAAACAATTTAGAATTAAGAATTACAAATTGTTAACTATACTTCAATTTGAAGTTGTGAATTTGAAATTCACAAATAAATAATTTAGAAGTGAAATTATAAATTGTTAACTATACTTCAATTTGAAGTTGTGAATTTGAAATTCTCAAATAAACAATTCAGAAGTAATAATTACAAATTGTTAACTATACTTCAATTTGAAGTTGTAATTTGAAATTCTAAATAAATAATTTAGAACTGATAATTACAAATTGTTAACTATACTTCAATTTGAAGTTGTGAATTTAAAATTCTCAAATAAACAATTTAGAATTAGTAATTACAAATTATTAACTATACTTCAATTTGAAGTTGTGAATTTGAAATTCTCAAATAAACAATTTAGAATTAATAATTACAAATTGTTAACTATACTTCAATTTGAAGTTGAGAATATGAAATTCTCAAATAAACAATTTAGAACTAATAATTACAAATTGTTAACTATACTTCAATTTGAAGTTGTGAATTTGAAATTCTCAAATAAACAATTTAGAATTAATAATTTCAAACTATTAACTACTACTTCAATTTGAAGTTGTGAATTTGAAATTCTCAAATAAACAATTTAGAATTAATAATTACAAATAGTTAACTATACTTCAATTTGAAGTTGTGAATTTGAAATTCTCAAATAAACAATTTAGAATTAATAATTACAAATTGTTAACTATACTTCAATTTGAAGTTGTGAATTTGAAATTCTCAAATAAACAATTTAGAATTAATAATTACAAATTGTTAACTATACTTCAATTTGAAGTTGTGAATTTGAAATTCTCAAATAAACAATTTAGAATTAATAATTACAAATTGTTAACTATACTTCAATTTGAAGTTGTGAATTTGAAATTCTCAAATAAACAATTTAGAATTAATAATTACAAATTGTTAACTATACTTCAATTTGAAGTTGTGAATTTGAAATTCTCAAATAAACAATTTAGAATTGATAATTACAAATTGTTAACTATACTTCAATTTGAAGTTGTGAATTTGAAATTCTCAAATAAACAATTTAGAATTAATAATTACAAATTGTTAACTATACTTCAATTTGAAGTTGTGAATTTGAAATTCTCAAATAAACAATTTAGAATTAATAATTACAAATTGTTAACTATACTTCAATTTGAAGTTGTGAATTTGAAATTCTCAAATAAACAATTTAGAATTAATAATTACAAATTGTTAACTATACTTCAATTTGAAGTTGTGAATTTGAAACTCTCAAATAAACAAATTTAGAATTAATAATTTCAAATTATTAACTATACTTCAATTTGAAGTTGTGAATTTGAAATTCTCAAATAAACAATTTAGAATTAATAATTACAAATTGTTAACTATACTTCAATTTGAAGTTGTGAATTTGAAATTCTCAAATAAACAATTTAGAATTAATAATTTCAAATTGTTAACTATACTTCAATTTGAAGTTGTGAATTTGAAATTCTCAAATAAACAATTTAGAATTAATAATTACAAATTGTTAACTATACTTCAATTTGAAGTTGTGAATTTGAAATTCTCAAATAAACAATTTAGAATTAATAATTACAAATTGTTAACTATACTTCAATTTGAAGTTGTGAATTTGAAATTCTCAAATAAACAATTTAGAATTAATAATTACAAATTGTTAACTATACTTCAATTTGAAGTTGTGAATTTGAAATTCTCAAATAAACAATTTAGAATTAATAATTACAAATTATTAACTATACTTCAATTTGAAGTTGTGAATTTGAAATTCTCAAATAAACAATTTAGAATTAATAATTACAAATTGTTAACTATACTTCAATTTGAAGTTGTGAATTTGAAATTCTCAAATAAACAATTTAGAATTAAATTACAAATTTTAACTATACTTCAATTTGAAGTTGTGAATTTGAAATTCTCAAATAAACAATTTAGAATTAATAATTACAAATTGTTAACTATACTTCAATTTGAAGTTGTGAATTTGAAATTCTTAAATAAACAATTTAGAATTAATAATTTTAAGTTTTAACTATACTTCAATTTGAAGTTGTGAATTTGAAATTTTCAAATAAACAATTTAGAATTAATAATTTTAAGTTATTAACTATACTTCAATTTGAAGTTGTGAATTTGAAATTCTCAAATAAACAATTTAGAATTAATAATTTCAAATTATTAACTATACTTAAATTTGAAGTTGTGAATTTGAAATTCTCAAATAACAATTTAGAATTAATAATTTCAAATTATTAACTATACTTAATTTAGAGTTGTGAATTTGAAATTCTCAAATAACAATTTAGAATTAATAATTACAAATTCTTAACTATACTTCAATTTGAAGTTGTGAATTTGAAATTCTCAAATAGACAATTTAGAATTAATAATTACAAAGTGTTTACTATACTTCAATTTGAAGTTGTGAATTTGAAATTCTCAAATAAACAATTTAGAATTAATAATTACAAATTTTAACTATACTTCAATTTGAAGTTGTGAATTTGAAATTCTCAAAAAAGACAATTTAGAATTAATAATTACAAAGTGTTAACTATACTTCAATTTGAAGTTGTGAATTTGAAATTCTCAAATAAACAATTTAGAACTAATAATTACAAATTGTTAACTATACTTCAATTTAAAGTTGTGAATTTGAAATTCTCAAATAAACAATTTAGAATTAATAATTTCAAATTATTAACTATACTTCAATTTGAAGTTGTGAATTTGAAATTCTCAAATAAACAATTTAGAATTAATAATTTCAAGTTATTAACTATACTTCAATTTGAAGTTGTGAATTTGAAATTCTCAAATAAACAATTTAGAATTAATAATTTTAAATTATTAACTATACTTCAATTTGAAGTTGTGAATTTGAAATTCTCAAATAAACAATTTAGAATTAATAATTACAAATTGTTCACTATACTTCAATTTGAAGTTGTGCATTTGAAATTTTCAAATAAACAATTTAGAACTAATAATTACAAATTGTTAACTATACTTCAATTTGAAGTTGTGAATTTGAAATTCTCAAATAAACAATATAGAATTAATAATTTCAAATTATTAAATATACTTCAATTTGAAGTTGTTAATTTAAAATTCTCAAATAAACAATTTAGAATTAATAATTACAAATTGTTAACTATACTTCAATTTGAAGTTGTGAATTTGAAATTCTCAAATAAACAATTTAGAACTAATAATTACAAATTGTTAACTATACTTCAATTTGAAGTTGTTATTTTAAAATTCTCAAATAAACAATTTAGAACTAATAATTACAAATTGTTAACTATACTTCAATTTGAAGTTGTAAATTTGAAATTCTCAAATAAACAATTTAGAACTGATAATTACAAATTGTTAACTATACTTCAATTTGAAGTTGTGAATTTGAAACTCTCAAATAAACTATTTAGAATTAATAATTTCAAATTATTAACTATACTTCAATTTGAAGTTGTGAATTTGAAATTCTCAAATAAACAATTTAGAATTAATAATTACAAATTGTTAACTATACTTCAATTTGAAGTTGTGAATTTGAAATTCTCAAATAAACTATTTAGAATTAATAATTTCAAATTATTAACTATACTTCAATTTGAAGTTGTGAATTTGAAATTCTCAAATAAACAATTTAGAATTAATAATTACAAATTGTTAACTATACTTCAATTTGAAGTTGTGAATTTGAAATCTCAAATAAACTATTTAGAATTAATAATTTCAAATTATTAACTATACTTCAATTTGAAGTTGTGAATTTGAAATTCTCAAATAAACAATTTAGAATTAATAATTACAAATTGTTAACTATACTTCAATTTGAAGTTGTGAATTTGAAATTCTCAAATAAACAATTTAGAATAATAATTACAAATTGTTAACTATACTTCAATTTGAAGTTGTGAATTTGAAAATCTCAAATAAACAATTTAGAACTGATAATTACAAATTGTTAACTATACTTTAATTCGAAGTTGTGAATTTGAAATTCTCAAATAAACAATTTAGAATTAATATTTACAAATTTTAACTATACTTCAATTTGAAGTTGTGAATTTGAAATTCTCAAATAAACAATTTAGAATTAATAATTACAAATTGTTAACTATACTTCAATTTGAAGTTGTGAATTTGAAATTCTCAAATAAACAATTTAGAACTGATAATTACAAATTGTTAACTATACTTCAATTTGAAGTTGTGAATTTGAAATTCTCAAATAAACAATTTAGAACTGATAATTACAAATTGTTAACTATACTTTAATTTGAAGTTGTGAATTTGAAATTCTCAAATAAACAATTTAGAATTAATAATTACAAATTGTTAACTATACTTCAATTTGAAGTTGTGAATTTGAAATTCTCAAATAAACAATTTAGAATTAATAATTACAAATTGTTAACTATACTTCAATTTGAAGTTGTGAATTTGAAATTCTCAAATAAACAATTTAGAATTAATAATTTCAAATTATTAACTATACTTCAATTTGAAGTTGTGAATTTGAAATTCTCAAATAAACAATTTAGAATTAATAATTACAAATTGTTAACTATACTTCAATTTGAAGTTGTGAATTTGAAATTCTCAAATAAACAATTTAGAACTGATAATTACAAATTGTTAACTATACTTCAATTTGAAGTTGTGAATTTGAAATTCTCAAATAAACAATTTAGAATTAATAATTACAAATTGTTAACTATACTTCAATTTGAAGTTGTGAATTTGAAATTCTCAAATAAACAATTTAGAATTAATAATTTCAAATTATTAACTATACTTCAATTTGAAGTTGTGAATTTGAAATTCTCAAATAAACAATTTAGAATTAATAATTACAAATTATTAACTATACTTCAATTTGAAGTTGTGAATTTGAAATTCTCAAATAAACAATTTAGAATTAATAATTACAAATTGTTAACTATACTTCAATTTGAAGTTGTGAATTTGAAATTCTCAAATAAACAATTTAGAATTAATAATTACAAATTGTTAACTATACTTCAATTTGAAGTTGTGAATTTGAAATTCTCAAATAAACAATTTAGAATTAATAATTTCAAATTATTAACTATACTTCAATTTGAAGTTGTGAATTTGAAATTCTCAAATAAACAATTTAGAATTAATAATTACAAATTGTTAACTATACTTCAATTTGAAGTTGTGAATTTGAAATTCTCAAATAAACAATTTAGAATTAATAATTACAAATTGTTAACTATACTTCAATTTGAAGTTGTGAATTTGAAATTCTCAAATAAACAATTTAGAATTAATAATTACAAATTGTTAACTATACTTCAATTTGAAGTTGTGAATTTGAAATTCTCAAATAAACAATTTAGAATTAATAATTACAAATTGTTAACTATACTTCAATTTGAAGTTGTGAATTTGAAATTCTCAAATAAACAATTTAGAATTAATAATTACAAATTGTTAACTATACTTCAATTTGAAGTTGTGAATTTGAAATTCTCAAATAAACAATTTAGAATTAATAATTACAAATTTTAACTATACTTCAATTTGAAGTTGTGAATTTGAAATTCTCAAATAAACAATTTAGAATTAATAATTACAAATTTTAACTATACTTCAATTTGAAGTTGTGAATTTGAAATTCTCAAATAAACAATTTAGAATTAATAATTACAAATTGTTAACTATACTTCAATTTGAAGTTGTGAATTTGAAATTCTCAAATAAACAATTTAGAATTAATAATTACAAATTATTAACTATACTTCAATTTGAAGTTGTGAATTTGAAATTCTCAAATAAACAATTTAGAATTAATAATTACAAATTTTAACTATACTTCAATTTGAAGTTGTGAATTTGAAATTCTCAAATAAACAATTTAGAATTAATAATTTCAAATTATTAACTATACTTCAATTTGAAGTTGTGAATTTGAAATTCTCAAATAAACAATTTAGAATTAATAATTACAAATTATTAACTATACTTCAATTTGAAGTTGTGAATTTGAAATTCTCAAATAAACAATTTAGAATTAATAATTACAAATTGTTAACTATACTTCAATTTGAAGTTGTGAATTTGAAATTCTCAAATAAACAATTTAGAATTAATAATTACAAATTGTTAACTATACTTCAATTTGAAGTTGTGAATTTGAAATTCTCAAATAAACAATTTAGAATTAATAATTTCAAATTATTAACTATACTTCAATTTGAAGTTGTGAATTTGAAATTCTCAAATAAACAATTTAGAATTAATAATTACAAATTGTTAACTATACTTCAATTTGAAGTTGTGAATTTGAAATTCTCAAATAAACAATTTAGAACTAATAATTACAAATTGTTAACTATACTTCAATTTGAAGTTGTGAATTTGAAATTCTCAAATAAACAATTTAGAACTAATAATTACAAATTGTTAACTATACTTCAATTTGAAGTTGTGAATTTGAAATTCTCAAATAAACAATTTAGAATTAATAATTACAAATTGTTAACTATACTTCAATTTGAAGTTGTGAATTTGAAATTCTCAAATAAACAATTTAGAATTAATAATTTCAAATTATTAACTATACTTCAATTTGAAGTTGTGAATTTGAAATTCTCAAATAAACAATTTAGAATTAATAATTACAAATTTTAACTATACTTCAATTTGAAGTTGTGAATTTGAAATTCTCAAAT